>PNEQ01100781.1:0-73559 GCA_003012365.1 Medauroidea extradentata | reverse complement strand
GGTCGTTTGCAATTGATGTTGTTTCACTAATGCTGTATTCAAATAAGAAAATACACGGGACTACATGCAGTTATTCGCTACCAACCACACAAACAAAAATGTAACTGTTGTTAATGTTGGCTTATATGCAGTAACGGCTAGTGATTTTTTTCAAAGGTTAAATCTTTAGTGCTCACTTTATTCCGAATGGCCTATAGTAAATTTGGCCATTATAATGATCAGGGATTTTTGTTTCGTAGGTTTTCTGTATTGACTTTCAAAAAGTGTAGATCTCAATTGTAGAACCCAACGCTTATTTATCTACCACGCCCTCTTAAAAAGCGATTGAGCAAGTGTGAGTGTGAAAATTTCCACCCTAATGCCCACACTTTTCCCAGGCCACGATCGCTTTATGCTCGACTACATAAAATTCATAGTTGCGACACAGTAGTTTTAATACAAAAAAATATATCTAACATGTACAGGTAAGACTCAATGCCCCAGTTCGTTTTTAGGAAATGTCACATATTCCATACTAATTTGTAAAATTTTGCTGCTTGTTGTTTCATATGTTATTGCTTTATGTTCATTGACCAATAATGGAAAATCTTACAGGATTCAAAGGTAAAACAGGTATATACTATTTATAAACAATATTCACTGTAAATTATGTGGTTAATTACAATGATTAGTGTTTGATAAAACAGATCACAAGCAAATTAATTAAGGATTTCCTGAAGTGCTAGGACTTCCGTTAATGGATGTTGTATATTTGTATTTCGATTTGTTTTTCTCTCATAAATCAGGGATTGAATACATGGTTTTATGTTTCACACGTCAATAGGGCACATGCTATCATTTAGTTAGTTTTTTAATGTATACGGCACAGTTTTTATTGTAACTGACGCGACCGTAGTGATTGGCGTACGACAATCGCTTCTTTAGTGCCACGTTTTGCCTTTACATAATAATAACGATCACAAGGTTGCATCATTGTCAAAAATCTGCTCTGCTGAGCCAAAAATGTTGACACAATTAACGAACCAGAAGTCACCGATGTAAAACAGATAAATTCAGCATAGCGTGGATCATTACGTCCATTGCAAAGATTGCTTATTTTATGTATTTAATTTATACGGTTTTGATACAATGCAAATTAAGTTAACACATTTTAAGTTTTAATTTTAATTTAAGAACTCTAGAACATTACTTCAACTACGAAAAGTCAAGTATTTAAGAAATGTTTTTCTTATGATAACAAAGCTGGTATATATTAATAAGGCCTTAGCGTATATGTAATAAAATTGAAAATGAGATTGCAAAACAAATACATGTACCATTTGTCACAAAAATTTAAAATTTCTACACAAAACATTGTTTTGCTCTAGACTGCTTCCCATAGGCCAAATCAGTATCATAAGTACATCATGTCCTAAGTAAAGCTTTTGAAGCGGACGTTGTGAAAGTGTGCGCAATGTTCTAGAATCCTCACAAACGCTATATGAATGCAGTTTCAACAACCAATTTTGTTGTCTACCAAGCAGCGTGTGCAGTTAAACTCTATCTGTTTTCCATGCACTAGTGTCCTTAAACTGTGACATAAAAAACCGTGTTGGTTTTACTGATTTTCTTATTTATTATCTTAATTGTTTAGAAATAGCTATTTAAAATTACATAATTATTGCTACCTGGTAACACATTTCCTTGCGATATACTTATAAATAAATTTCCCATCATTGATGCACAAGGCATAATTATTCATGTATAGTATTTTCAAATAATTAATTGACTCTCGGCCTGAACATAAAATTAGTGACCAAATCCGAGGTACCTGTATAAAGTTGAATTGCTATATTCAGACATTTTAGTAATTTCAGTGAAAAAAAAATTGTATGATAAGTTAAAGGAAAATTAAATACCAAGGGTGAGAATCGTCTTAAAATGATATAGTCACACTACTGTTTACAACTGGCTGTACACACCTGTCCTGAGATGGGGACCGCGAGTCTCTCGAGGCAACGGCTGAAACTTTTTTGCAGCCAGTGTACGGCTGGCAGCGAAGCGCCGCGTCGACTGATAACACGTAATGTAGTGCGCTGAGGCTTTGGGGAGGGGGAGAGGGGTGGCAATGCTGAAGAGCGAGGCGTGAGATAGCGCGCTGGAGGAAGATATTTCAAGGATCACTTCTGCCAGGGAGTGTGGGCTTCTGGCGGGAGGTGAGGGAGTGTGTATTGTGGGGTAGTGGAGGGATGACCTGGAGAAGGTGGGGAAGGACCTGTGACGTCACGGCGTCAGGTGGATGGCGGAGTGGCTTGACGAGAGGCCGGTAAAATGGTACACCTGCTTTTTACGACGCACGTCGGAGGAGTCTGCCCGTGGATCTTGATAGCTGTAATGGGATACGGGGGTTGGAAGAAAGCCTGGGGAAGGGGGTGAAGGGAGGAAAAGGTAAAACAGGTTGGCTGAAAGGACGGATGAGGGGGAGGAAGAGTGTCGAAGATGTGTGAAAGCGCTATAAGTACCTATGTCGACACTCTTTGAGGACAAGAAAGTAAGAATAAAAATGGCGAATCAAAGTTTTGGCGCTGGTTTGCAGTATGTCCTGACACAATCTGGAACACATTTTAATCTGAATTGTTTTAACATGACAGATTTTTTTTTACAAAATGTCCGTAAAATCATAGTGCACTTTTGAGCAGTATCGGGGAAACAACAAAAGAATAAAGAAATGTGAAAGCTGCAACAAATAAAAGAAAAACTCTCCACGTTTCTGTAGTATGATGTGCACATGCATGCGCACACAGGTGATGCAACACCACTATCTTTGCAGCAGCAGATCAGCCAACGCCTACGCCAGTCGAGATGTGGACGGTGCAGAGGAAATTTCAATGTGTTCCCTGGCTTGCCTAATTCGAATCCGTGACAAAAGTGCAACGTGAATATCTTCGCCTGTACAACGAAGCGCCACCACAAAGGAATAACATTATGACTGCTCAAAAGTGTACCATGACTTTATGGACATATTGCGCACTGGTCAAACGGATTAGGCCATTGGTAGGGACAGGAAATTTCGCGAAAACATTTTTTTTCACCACTTTGTTTCAGTGCATTACGTGCGCACCCGCATCTCTGCTTTGCTGATTTCGGTTTTTCGTTGTTTCCCTAAATCGCTCCAGGCGAATGCTCGAATGGTTCCTTAACAAATGCCATGGCCGACACCGCTCCCAACTCCCGTCGTTGTAGGCACTGTCTCTAATGACCTCGCTGTCGACGAGACGCAAAGGCCGCTCACCTTATCGTCCTATCGGTGATTAAGAGCTGGAGTGACGCAGTCATAAAATATGTTGGTGTATCGCATTCTTTACAGAAACTATGGATAGGTTACGAAGTGCGAATAAACCCATAACAAACGAGGAGTGTTGAAAATTTCACAAGTATGTTTAATCAAAAATAAGGCATTGAATGCAAACGGTAATGTTAACTTCCCGCGTACAGTAACAAGTAAAGGTTTTCTTCGTGTGAGCTAATTCAAACATCGTTGTCAGCTCAGTGCAACGAAGGATAAAATTTTTCGAAATTCGGTACGAACGTTGACAATTCAGCAATTATAAATTAATACGGACCCAAAAAACTTGTATTTTATATAGGGAACAAGTAGCTGGAGGATAAAACGTACAACATTTCGATACAACCGGTCATGTAGTTCTTAAAAAGAACTTAATATCTTTAGCTATTTATGTGTGTCTTTCTCCCCTAATGGTGGACCTACAACAATACACCCTTATAAATCTAATCCTTATATGTCCATGTATCACAGTTTAATAACCATATTTGGTTCCAGTCTGTCAAAAATGTTTTCACATGTATGCCATACATCCCAAAAAAAATTAACATTACCATTTTCGAATTATGCTACAGATGTGGTAAAAAAATGAAATTTATGAGATGGGGTTTCATACTCTGTGTGTTCCGAATATGTAAGAATTCCGTTTAAAGGTACAAACGTGAGACATTTACAGACACAGGCAACAAGACAGGATTGTGATCTTGTAAGTAGGGACCTGAATAATACGTGTTTTCTATTGTACCCGAACTAGATTTCAGACAAATGAAAATTCGTATCATTTTCACAACTAGCCCTTGACTTATTTGACGCCTCCTGGACGAAATTGAAACAGTAATAAAGAAGAAACTAAATTCATGCCCAGTAATGTGATATCATTGTATCCGCGAGCAACTAATGAGCAATTGCTCTCTGGTAGAATACAGAAATATTTATGTAGAAAAGATAACTGGTCAACAAACCGCGTATTTTCACGGCCTCTGCTTATAAATAGTGACCCGGAAGTTTCGCCAATTCATTCAAAGCTATGTTAGACTTTGAACTCCTGTATATATGGTTCATGTCCACGATTATATCCCGTATATGAAACTCGTCGTTGATAATTCTAAACCTATAACTACAGCCCACGATGTTTCGCGAAAATAACTCTGCAACAGCTTGTTTCAATGCTTAAGTGGTCATATGAAGCTTGCTTCATGGTTATTGGCAGAATGTATTATTGCTAGAGACATGCATAATTCGCGTTATCATTTGGTAGCAGACTAAACTTCACTTTCCTATATATAACAGAGCATAATCTGCTATTTAATTGGCCTTGAACTTTAACGTGTTGTTATTTGAGTGTATTACGTCTTTACAGAGATTTGCCTCTCTACCGTGTAAGTATTCTCCGCGGCAAGTCACAATAATATCGGCCAGAGGGAGACGTCGAACGAACCTATAGTCACTTGGAGTCTAATCAGCTGTCAGAAAATAACGCGAATTCTGCATGTCTCTAATTATTGCACAGACGTGGCTTATTTGACTGTGCCAACAGGAACAAGGTAATTGCGACACTACTGCACATCTGTGATTTGAGGGTAGAACCCTAGACGCTGAGAGTTAAAAATGACCAGGGCTGCATATGTGCACATAAGGCATTGAAACAAACTGTTGCAGAATTCTTTTCGCGACAAATCGTTGGCTCTACCTACAGCAAAAGTAAAGACCGGAAAAATTCGCAGATTCACTTACCTGTAGGCTAACCTCCAAGGATATATGTGGCCTCGAGCAAACTGCAGCTCTCCGTTAGCTGCTCACTGATACAGTGATATGGTCCTACATTTTGTTACAATTTTATTATTGGCTCAGCGACTTACACGAGATGTCGAATAAATCAAGGACCAGTTATGAATGTGAAACGAACTGACAGCTAGCTTGTGCCTGAAAGAAAACGCGAATTTTTCAGGTCTCTAGTTTTAAGGCTGTCTTTCCTTCGGAAAGCAAACCAGAAATAAAATGGTGTTTTCGCCATTCAGGGTCAGCATATATGAGGGAAAACTTGGGCATAAACCCAAATTGTCCCGAATTTCGTGCAGAAAATTTTGTCAGTTTTGGGACAGTTAGTCTTAACATTATGTCATATTAGTTACACGAAAAGTAACAATTCTAACTACGAATAAATGACAAAGTCGTCTTCAGTAGAAGCAACCCTGCCTTGAAAAGTCGTTTTAACAGCGCAAGTTCTCTAACAAATTGATTTTCCTTGATTCGTTTTTCTGTCCTACACAGCTGCGAATAGGGAAAGTCATTGTCGTTGGAGAGTTCTCTATTCAAACGAACCTCCTTGGCAGGGTTGAAACATCGAAGGTCGCGGCCTTCTTCCAGAGACGGTTATGGGAGTGGCCATAACACGTAAGTTTTTTTTTTTTAACAAAAAATAGGTTGACTGATATTACTAAGGCCATGAACTTTTCGCGAAAAGAATTTTGCCCCAGTATGTTTCAGTGCCGTATGTGCACATGCACAGTTCTGATTCATAGTCAGTGATTTGATGTTTTAACTCACGTGTCATGGAGCTCTACCTGCAAATTACAGAAGTGTGGTGTTGCATTAACCTAACTGTGATTGGCACAGTTAAATGAGAGACGTCACTCCACAAAGACATGCTGCCAATAACCATGAATAGAGCCAGCGATTTTCGGTGAACAGGATTCGGCGACAAAATGTTTCAGTGCCATATGTGAGCACCTGAGTCTCTGCTTCATGGTCAGTGATTGGAAGTTTTTAACGTTCGGAGTCTCGGGGTCATACCTGCACAGACTTGTGGTGTCGCGGTAACATTGTTCTAGTTGGTGCAGTCAAATGAGTCACGCCTCTGCCGTATTATAAACTGCCAATAACCACGGACCAGAGTTGCAGGTGTGCACGCAAGTCATTGATACAAATTTTCGCAGAATTCTTATCACCAAAAATTACTGGCTCTAACCATGAAGCAGAGCTGTAGACACACACATAAAGCACTGATACAAACTTGGGCAAAGTTCTTTTCGCGAAATGTTCATGGCCCCAGGTATGACACAAAACTTTAAAAACACACGAACAGTAAGCGACCTCATATATATCAAAATATACCACAGCTATGGGAAGCAAAGCTCACCCAAGGATGCTGAAACATTGATGCTTGTTCGAGTTGTGCTGAGTCAGCTTTATTATGGAGAACAGTGACAAAGCTGTTTCCAAAGAAGCGTTGCTTAGTCGATGATTATAAACAGTTATGAGTGGAACAACTGGACTAGTATGAGCAAGTACATAAACTCTCGAACAACTATCGTTCAAGAAGCTAAAAATGATTTCCTCAGGTGTACAACTCGGTCTCAATTTTACAAATTCTCAAAGTGTATATCGTCACCTTAATTTTAGGACCTTTTAACTCCAGTTTGTACTGGGTCCGCGAAGATGATAGAGAACTATTTAATATCCACATTCCACTACATTAACAAAATACTTCATTTAAACAAAAATACATAAAAAATTATTTATTACGTTTTTTCTTAAAACATTTTTGTAGGTGCCATATTGTTTGACACCCGAAAATTTCGCAGGTTCTATGACCTGCCAGATGGACTTCATTGTTCTGTGAATACTCGGTCCGCAGTTACGTGTTTATTTGTTGCTTCTCCAGTGAGTGACCAGTTGAACACCTGGCAAGGTATAACTTGATACTTTCTGGAAGCCATGATTACAGATTGGATCTGTTTTCAGACAAACCATGCATCCTTCCGCCAGACGTCAGCAATAACATTCCCGTGTGGGAATTTCCATGTGACTGCCACACGGCAATGTTATTGTACGGAATCTGTCCAATAGGCATGTCACTCGCGCAAAAAAAAAAAAAAAAGTTCATGCATTTTAATTTCAATCAGTGACGCAATATGTGTTAATAAAAAGAGGCTGGACTCTGTGGTTAAAAATTCATATAATGAAAATAAATAGTAAAAAAAAGCCAAGGCAGAATTTTAAAAACTAATATTTTGAAAATATTGGAAGACAAAATACCTGAGAAAGTTTTAAATAAAGGAATAATAAAGATTTAACAACTAGGCCCAGAAACTACATTTCGTGTTCCTTGAGTATTATGATTGTTGAAGTAATAAATTCATACATTATAGAAACTGACAAATATGTTCTATGGCAAAAGAATACAGGTATACAATGTTTTAACGAAACAGATCTGACAATATATTTCTGTTAATTACACACCTACTTTAAAAAAGTAAATTCAGAATTTGTACCAGAAAGTATTAAGAATACGCGTGGAAAGAAAAACAACTATGTGACATATTGTATGATATGGTCTGATAGACACACAAGTTACATGGACCGCCAACATAAACTTTTCGAGTTTCGGATTCTAAGATGACTTGGAAGTTGACTTATATCCTAGTCAAAAGGAAAACATAGAAAAAATGTGTATTACAAGTCACAAAAGGTCCTGTTTAGGTATTTTTTTAACAACAAATTCAACCACATTGTCTTTTCCTTTAAAAATATAGTTGTAATATTTTGGAATACTCAATTTTTGTCTCCTAATCCAGAAATAAATTAATAAATTTATGTTATACAACCAATGGAGTGAAGAATAAATTTACCAGAAATAAAAGTCCACATTGTCAGTATTATGTAATATTATTTACCAGGAAATAAAACTGTTGAAGTTATTATAAAATATCAGTGTTTATCTTTTCAAACAATAATAATATTGCTACTTGCATATTTTAACTGTGCACCTACCAGTCCTAACCTACGTAGCCAAGCAAATTACAGGGGTTCGCGGAGACCACCTACTAAGGCGACCCGTGTTCGATTCCCGTAGGGGTAGGACCCCAGGTTTTCGCTTGTAGGAATTGTGTCGTCATTGGTGAGCGGGTTTACTCACATATCTCATGCCACTCCCCCCCCCCTTGGCCCTTCCAAGCGCTTAAGACCTCGATGTTAAGCACTGACCAAAATCTTTCACTCACTCCAGGACTTCCAGAATCACCACTTCAGCAAATTAGCATTCCTCACAAGATCGGCCCACCACTGTAGCCCTCAGTTGTGATTGGAGAGGCGAGAAACTGGTTTAGCAGCGACGAAACGAAAAGGGTGTAGAAAACTAGAGAATTGCGCTAGGACCCGCCAACTTATAGCAACGTCCGCCACGTTTCCAACGGGTGGAAATCTCAATAACCCTCTAACAACCAAGATGCGTTCATTCAGTGGAAAAGGGGGGAAGTTTGACCAATACAATACCGTGTACCTGAAATTGGTATATTTTGTGTGTAAAACTGTGTCCTGAGTTATTCAATCATTCTTAAAATTCTTAAAATACAGCTTCAATCGAAGGGCATTAAGTAACTGAAGTATTATAGTAGACTAGTCTCACTACTACTGTAAGAATCAACAAACGATTGGTTTTCCTAAATTCTAAAGCAAATTTTATAATTAAAAATAAAAAGGGTATTTCTATTTTACCTGATGTCTACAGGAACTGGAAAATTGCGAAAATATTCAAAGACAACATACTCGCCAGTAAACTGTAGTTTCTTTATCCTGTGTTAAAACTGTACAGTAAAAAAAAAATAAGTATCATATGGGGAGGGTATCCAAGGGCGGGATATCGTACCCCGAGAGTAGATTTTTGTCTGGATGCCTGTAGGCATCCGCATATCCTGAAAGATGACACGAAATGAAGCTCTACAACGGAGAAGCGACGGAATGATGAAAGGGGGGAAACGGGAGATCCCCGAGAAAACCCGCCGGCCAACGACAATGGCCACCACATTTTCCACATGCGAAAAATCCGGGCTGAACCCGCCGGGGATCGAACCCGGATCGTCTTCGTCGGAGCCGAGCGATCTGGCCGCTCGGACACCGCCACCTCCCCCCTGTAGAGTTATAACTAGGCATGTTGAAGAAAAATAGTGATTTAAATACATGATAGCCAATGTGGCGGTCGATGGGGTCAGATTTCTCGCCTCCCACCAAGGCGATCCGGGTTCGATTTTCGGCAGGGTCGGTCCCCGGTTTTTCGCATGTGGGAATCATGCCGGACGATGCCACTGGCCGGCTGGTTTTCTCGGAAATCTCCCGTTTCCCCCGCCCCTTCATTCCGGCGCCGCTCCATACTCACCTCATGTCACCTCTCACCAGCGCTGAAGATCTCGATGTTAAACGCTGACCAAAATCTCTCACTATCACTTTAGTGTTAGGCTTAACGCAGTGTACGTTGGAGCCTAGCAAACAGTCAAGTTTCCCCGCGATTTCCCAGTGTCTCTAATATTGTCTCTTGAATCTAATTACCTTATAATGTTCACTTCCTTAGGAGAACACAAGTGAAAATTTATAAAAACAAATTTGCTTTGCGTAATGGTAAATATTGATTCTGGAATTGCATAATGTTAATAAAAGAATATTTCCATATGCCACGATCAAATTAAACTGAAAAAAAAAAAGCCATCAAACTCCAAACTTCCAAGAACTAAACTACGGCAGCATAAATGTGTTATCTTTCAACCTGTATAACCCAAAATATCTCATTCCTGGCTGACATGCCTCGAGTGTATGGATATAGTAAATCGTTCTTACTGAACTTAGCACAGTGTCCGTATTATTTATCCGTGTCAGAAATACCATCTCGTACACATACAGATATACAAACATACGAGTGTTATGTGCGAAGTGACGACTGCATCAATCGTAGAAGCGAAAAACAGATTTACAGGTGTCATTTAGTTTTGATGATGTCCGGTAACTATATGTTCTTTGCTTAGTAACGGGTGACCGGTAACTATATGTTCTTTGCTTAGTAACGGGTGACGTCTTTAGCATTAGCGGTGTATGCGACGAGGTCTTCCATAGAACATGTTAAAGGACACAATTTGCACTGACAAAGATGTCGGGTTGTCTCTTGTTCTCCACAATCACAAAGATGTGTACAATTTGAAAAAGTCCACTTTTACAGATTTCGTTTTGTCCTGCAAACTCGGAGTATGTTAAGTGCCTTCTAAAATTTAGAATTTTGCTATGTTATACTGTACATAATTTCTCAGGGAATAATACGAATTAATATTAGAAAATAAAAATAAAGAAAAAATTCCTATTAAACTATGTGATTTATGATTTTGCTTAACTATAACAGTTCGGCCCGTGGCAACTAACCTGTAACAAAAGGTGGCTCTAGTAGAAATAAGTTTGTAGATCCCTGTTCTAAATAACCCAGTTCTCTTAGTGACAACTTGGAAGGCTTTCGTTTGGCTTCAGCTAATTGAAAAGTTGGTGAGCTTTTCTTTCCATAATTTGACTCTGCTGGTTTCGAGTGTCCGATTAACAATGCATACCGCTACTGGAAAAAAGCTATCAGCCATCACAAAACATCTAGTCATTATGGAACTCACCAAGATTCTTTGTAACTACAACAGTTGTTGTTTGCTGACCCATTAATATTTTTAGAACAAGAATAAATTGTTGTAACAACTGCAAAAATATTGGTGAGGTTTTATTTTCTAGGAGAAACAACAAAAATTGCTTATTTTACAATAAAATTTTTATTTTTTTCGTTTTAAACCAACCAAGTAACAAATATCTTCCACCGTGTAAACCTGACTTGCTGACTCCACACGTTAGCGGCTGTGGATTTTACGACGCCACCCCATTCATTTTTAAAACTTCACAACTCCTACAACCCCACCCTAAAAAACTCACTTCTTTTATGCGTACATAAGTACTTTCATGAAATAAATATCCGCACGAAATGGCAACCGGAAGAAAGCATAAGACAAAAAAAACTGCGTCACACGTGAGCAAGTAGGTTAGCATTTCCAGTTCAGGGAGACGCTAACTGTGTGGGTTTGCTAGAAAAGGTGCAAGAATGTATGAGAAAGGAAGGTCGGTAGATAAGTTCACCTTCCGTGCGGGCTGCAGGAAAATGAGATAAGGCGTAAGAGATGCAGGAAGGAGCAAAGCAGGCGTGGAATAGCTCGGCAAAAGAGAGAGAGAGAGAAAGCGAGAGAAAGAAAGTTGAAACAGTCCGGACGTAGATACGAGCATAAGTGAGAAACCGCTTAACTTAAAAAATGGCCCTAAAAAGAAGGCACACTTTGCTAGCACCTCAGCAGTGATGCCTCACAACCGAAGGAAAAAAAACTGATTTTTTTCCTATGTATACAAAAATTTAAAACTAAACCGAAAACTAACAAAACGGAGAGAAATTATAGCATAGTTCGACTCCGTATAAATTTTCACAAACCCTGAGTTTTACGTAAATGTTGGTGTACTTTATAACTAGAGCCACGATTTTATGGCGAAAAGATTTTTGCAACATTTGGTTTCGATGCGTCATGTGCACACCTGCAGCTCTGCTACATCGTCTGTGGTTGGCCTTGGCAAATTATAGACGTACAGACTCACAATAATCGTATTCTGATTGGTGCAGTCAAATGAGAAACGTGTCTGGACAAAGACACGCTGCCAATAGCCTTTGAAACAGAACTGCCGATGTGCACGTGAGTCACTGAAACAAAGTGGGGCAAAAATCTTTTCGCGACAAAGTCGTGGCCCTATTTATAACTCGTGACTATGGACCGGTAATTTTTGCAAACATATTTTACACCAGCTTGTGTCAGAGTCTAATGTGCACACCTGTAACTCTACTTCATGGTCAGTAATTGGTAGGGACAGGAAAATTTCGTGAATTCAATAACCTACATGCCAGAATCCATTGAACTATGCATTCTCGAGTCCCGTATATTCGTTCATTGCCTGCTGCGTTCTACTCAGTAGTAGTTAGTGGACAAATGATCAGGGCTTTGAGTATGCATAGGATAGTTGATTCTAACATGCAGGTAATTGAATTCGCGATATTTTCCTGTCCCTGGTGATTGGACACTTTTAACTGTCAACATCTTGTAGTACAACCATTCGAATCGAAGACGTATAATATCGTTGTTTTCGTATTCTGATTAGCACAGTTAAACGAAAGTCGTTGCAGCACAAATGCACTCTGCCGAAAATCACGAAGTAGGACTGCAGATGTGAAACCAACTGATGGAAAAAAAAAACATTTAGTGAAAATTTTATGTCTCTTTTTCATTACACATTTACGTTCCAAATCACACTTAGAAAGATTTAACATCGGTTTGAATTTCTGGTTGGAAAAACGTATATAATACTGCCACATTCCAAAACAGAATATTATAGAAGCCACATTTATGTATTAAGCACATGAACAGGACAATTGATTTCGCGCATACAGTGACCATAAATACATGAAAATTTGTGTTGAACAAAATTCACTCCAGTCTAAAATATTGTATTGAACTTAAAAATAAAATATTTTGTTAACTCAAGTGTATATTGTTATACAGCTCAGGCAATTAAGAGCCAATGTCACTAAGAAAAGTCCTTTTTTTCTTTTATTTCTTCCTGATTCAAAACTTGGAAAGATTTGTTGGAAAATATTTCAATAGGGAACTAGCTAATTTCATTACTTCCATTAGAAACATTGTATTTAAAATAATAAAATTTAATTATTTAAAAATTACGCTAGTTCAAATTGTAAGATAACAGTTTCCTCTCGTCAATTAACTAAGAATAAAAACGTAGGAAAATTACTTAGTCGATAAATACGCGCCTTATCGGTAAACGTATTGTTTCTGTAAAGAGACATTGCCAACAATTCGTCACCCCCCATTTATTGTACGTAATGGGATAACTTTAACGAAAGGGATGATAAAGTCGCTTAATAGACGGGTCATTGAATTCGTGAAATTTTCCAGTCCCTACTTATGGCAGACAAAATCTATTTTCTTGCACTTTATTTTTTGGTTCAATGTTTTTAGGGTTTAGCGGCATATTTGTTCCTCTGCACTTAAAGTAAGCTAATACTTTTACCCGTGATAGTTATTTTTTTTTTAGGTGAGAAGTTATGAATATTTATCTGAAAATGTTATCTTTAGAGACCTGCAACTTTCGCGTTATTTTCAAGCTATAGGTTAGATTGCAAGCTTATGTTCACTTCCTCGACATCTACAATTAGCATATAATGTCGTGGCTTGCAGTGGGAAACGCTTTCGTCCAGTAATCTGAATTTCCGTAGCAGAATGACCGGTTGCTTGTAAAGTAGTCAAAAAACACAGAAACGACATCACATTGGGGCCGGTAACTAATGGCATCACAGACTGTATTCAAGGACGTACAGATCGATGGAATATAGTTTGCTCGCAAATAATAATGCGAATTTCAAATGTATCTATTCATAGTTTAGTGTTTCAAAGCTTCTTTGTTTAAGGAAGTAAGTCATTAAGCCACAGTTGCTGGTAAAACAGGCTAATTTTCTCATCTCGCTTGCGAAACTTAATATTATTCTAAAGGTATAGTGGGACAAATGATCTGGTACCTTTCTGTGTGCAAAAACGCAATCGCCTGCATCGCTTAAAAACCCACATCAACGTTCCTTGTGCCAGTGTTGCATCGATGCTGGCTGCAAAGTAGGTCGCCATTAATCTGGAACGCAGTTTTCACAAAAAATATGAAACCGGCGCATAAAATGCGAGCGAGATTTAGAAGAGGCGGAAATTAGAATATACATCGGTAGAATGAGGTATTTACATGGCTGTCTGCACTCCACGATACTCCAACAGTGCTGTGGCCATGCTGCATCGTGTACAGCCACGAGTGCAGCTACACGGACGTGTTCGCAAAGAATGTTCCGTTCGTGTATAGAGCGCACTTTAACACGTCCGCGATGTACTGCTCTCAGCTAATAACAATTACGTAAATTTTCTCTGCTAACACAGTAAAAAAAAAACAGAGCCACGCACCATAAACATTATTTCTCGTGCCATATTTTACATACCAAGCGTAAATGTGAAAATTTGTCAGTATTTGTTAAAGACAACAGTGTTCCTAAATTTAAAAGCTGAAACACACAACCGCTTGTAACTAACAAAAAAAATCATGTTTCTGCTTAAAACAGTAATATGGCATTAATATACTATAGAGATTGCCCGCATAGGTATTGACTTCGGAAAAAAAGTTATTTTATACATGCGCTTAGAAGCGCTCAACTTGTAAATATAATTTTTGATTACGTTTACTTTAGACAATTTTTTTTTTCAACGTATAGTATTAGAGAAAGGACGTGTCAATTATAGAATTGAATAAATTTTGTCGCGTAAAAATAAATAAACAAATTATATACAGAAAATGTAAAACGTCCAGTAAATTTTAAGATACGCTAGGTAAACGTTATTTTACAAAAGTTGCCAAAAATTTTTATTTCAATAACATTTTACCTTACTTTACGAAGGTAAAAATAGTATTCCAATCTGCGGATGTGTGTTGTGTTATGTGTCTACTTCTCCCACCACGAAAATTTTTGAACACGTTGACCGAAGTTCATCAAACTCAGTACACGTGTAGTGCTTTTCAAGATCACCTGACATGTGTGTAGTTTGTTCATGACACGTGTTAATTTAAAAATAGCTGCCATTTGAACATTTTTGGCTCTGTGTCATATCTCGAGATACGGAAGGACCTATTCAAACCAAATATTTTTCTCCGGTAGTTCTTGATCCAAGAATATAATTTACGATAGTGAATTGTTATATGCACACCATTTTGAAGGCTATCACGAACTCAATAAATAAGATTCTATCGTATTTCGAGACCTACTTGACCAATTGTAAGAAAATTTTATACTTAGAGTGTTTATTATCCAAGCATTGAATGTGCGCGATTTAATGTCGCAGGTCCGCAATTTTATAACGTAGCACGATAGAAGGTTATTAAGATTTTAAGACATATTTGAGATCTTCGTGGTTTACTGTTTGGTTAATCTGAACCCACTTTGAGGAAGGCGGGCTAACAAAGCTGAGAGCATGTCATGGGTTCAAACATTGATTTTAATGTCGTCATTCCTCAACTAAGAGCCCAATCATGTTTTTTTTTTTTAAATTACTTACCAATAATGTCTACAGATAGACCTTAATTTTGTACATTTATAAGAACAGTAGAACCATGTTATAACATGTTTCAAGGGTTCTGTAGAAACAGTTTTATATGCAGAAAAGTGTCATAAGCAGGAATCTATATTTTTACATCAATAAATGTATGTCATAGTTTATTTACAGTAAGTCAATCTTTCTTTATACTAAATGGTGCTGCAGTTGTTGTGCATCCATAAAGAAACATGACTAATACATACATTGTGTGTTAACAGAGACTTTAATAGAGACTTAACCGCTTGCCTTCTTTACGTTTAAGATTGTCATAGTTAGACCACAGTTACTAATAACACAGTAATATTCATTTACGGCATTTTCCCAAGCATAAACCTGTTTTATATAGTAGTTTTTAGTCCACAGATAAGTTATTATGTGTAAAAAAATATTGTTATAATTGTTATAAAAATTTTGCCTGAGTTTCTGTTGCTACCCGGGCAAAAGGAATTATAAATGCAGTAAATAAAAAAATACCGGTGTTGTTATAAGCAGGAAATGAAAGCAATAATGCTAGGACAAAAGAAAAGTGATGTTATATTATGTAGGATTGTTAAAACAGTGTTCTATTGTAATAGTTTCGTGTAACTTGACAGGCATGGGTACCTCGGTCAACGAGGAATAAGACAGTTCCAACTAGTTCTGTCACTCATAACTAGGGACTGGTGAATTTCGCGAATTCAATTACCTGTAGGGTAGAATCAATTATACTATGCATACTCAAGCCCCGACTATTAGTCAACTAGCTGGTACTCAGTAGAACGGCAGACAATGAACGAACAGACGTGGCTTGAGTATGCATAGTATAATGGATTCTACCCTACAGGTAATTGAATTTGCGAAATTTTCCAATCGCTACTCATAATACTCCACGTTGAATAAATCGTTTTATTTTAATTCGGTTTCATTTTTTTAATTTTTCTGTGTAACTCTCTAACAGCTTCACAGCATGGATGAGATAAGCGGAAAAAAGGGGGAAGGAAGGGAATAACCAGGGTTAGTACAAATAACTACCTTAGGTTTCGTTTGAGTGATTTCTGTAAAGTGTAGCAAACCGAATCCATAACGTTCGAGTCGAGAATCGAACCTGTCTCTTCGCGATCCCCTGGCGAGTGATATACTCTTGCTCGGTGATGACCTTTCCGCATCGTTTGGTATCATATGATCAATAAAATATAAATATTATTTTCTCTACGAATTTATATCAAACTAACAGGGTACAAATAGTCTTGAGCTACGTCAGTTACTGTTGGAGCTAACCCGAGGATTTGATAATGTCTCATCATTCGAAAATTGAAGTTATCATGAGTTCCTACATTACGTGCAAATAATTACAATTCTAGTCAAATTTACGAAGTAGGCAAATCACCCAAGCTCAAATCGTCTCCACCTTGTTCTTCTTCTTTTTCTTCATCTTCTTCTTTTGATGTCCGATTAAGGTAGCCTCCTGCCCAGGCCATCGGTGTGAAGAGCTTCGGCTGTTACTAGATTATTCGAAAACTACTCAGAGTGCGTAAGCTATGTCTGCATAGAAACGTTACACACGTTTACACCCATTTCAGATACTTCATGTATCTCTTAAGAATATTTTTTAACGCTGCCGAAAATTGCAAGAAGGGAGTTTTGTGGTCGTTTTATGTATGAAAATACTGGCGCAGGATTTCTTAAAAGTTATGGGCGAGTAAAATATACAACTTTTTAACATTACGTCGTATAACAATAAGGTCACCACTGAATGTCTTATAGAGGCCCAGTTGTCGAAAAGAAGACAGCACACTATTTCAGTGACTTGTACCTAAAGGCTAGGGGAGGCATGTTGGGCGTTCTCTATCGTCCTTATCGCTTCCGTATTTTAGGCCTTGAACGCGTAAGATACGTTCCTTCTGCCATTAAAATTTTTGTAGACCAACAATTATGTTGTTTACGCTGATCTTTTTTAACGCATATTTCTCTAGTTGATAAGTAAGCTAAAACCACAGTTTTTTGTCGGGAAAAATATCAGTCAACATATTAAAAACTATTTATAACAAAGTTGTTTTGTCTTTTAGTCTTAAAAAGAATGTCCACAAAAGTACTAAAACAAAGGAGCGTGAAACTTAACTACAGAGTTTTATGCTATCCACTGCTAAGTCGAAAATGTGATCTGAGTTACTTTCCGAAATTCCTCTTCCGTCGACAAGATATGCTTTATAAAAGTCATTACAACGTTGAATAGTAAAAAAAACCCTACGCCGTGTTATTTAAGACTAGTATTTAAACCCGGGGTAACTATTCCCTTAACATGGCCCTGGACAAATTCAATATGCTTTAGATTACAGTGATTTTATGAAACCCGTAAGACCACGTACGAGAAAAAACGTGTTAACTGGTGCTATGTTGATCTCCCCTCCCCCCTCCCAAAAAAACATTGTGCACCAATTTTAGTGTTCTGTATTTGAAGGCTGTTTCTGCACACATTGCTTGACAACCGTACAAGGTTCACTCATATTACTTCACTTTCTTATTGCCTTCAGCAGATTGCAATCATCTGCAAATATTTCTCTTACATTTATGTGACACCACACGAACTGCAGATTGACTTTTCAGAAATAAATGGTATTTTGTCACGTGAATTTAGACACAGTACGCAGGTCAACGTATAGGATGAGATTTATCTACGTGAGTTTATTTATATCCAAGAACTAATCAGTACAGAATAGAGCTATGATTTTGTGACTAGAAGAGTTTTGCACCATTTGGTTTCAATTACTTATGTGCACTTCTGCGACTCTGCTTCATGGTCAGCGATTCGATTATTTAAATATCACTTGCTTTGAAGTTCTCTGGGCAATTCATATACGTATGGTGTCGCAGTGCTCTGATTCTGATTGACTCAGTCAAGTAAGACACGTGTCACGCTGCCAATATCCATGAAGCACAGCTGACAATGTACCACGTAGCAATGACATAATATTGTGCAAGAATATTTACGCGACTAACTCGTGACTGCATGAACTGTTTTTCTGTGTGTTAGAAGAAAGTTTTTAAGAGATGCTACTACACTCTTAGGTCCGAATCAGTGGTTACAATCAGTGAAATGTTTAATACTGAATTTCTAGTCATTAAGTTTGTACTATCTACGAAAAGAACACACACTTCAAACTATGTCGTTATAGATTTAAAAATTCGGCACGTTTATTAGAAACCTAATTTTCTGGCTACTCAAAAAGGCCAAAAATGGCTTTTCAGACTGCCGTATCTGAAAGAATAATAACCGGATTCGAAAAACAATACTTTAGAAACAACTGTTGGACTTTGAACTATGCTCTTCGTAAATAAAATAATGTGGTCACCGCTTAAACTCCATAGGAAAAGGAAATAAAAGTAAAGTACTGCACGCCAGCTGAGTGGTTTGCACGGAGAGGAGCTAATGCATTACACACGTCGGTCAACGACAACCTTGCCGCTCCTGTTTCACACACACACAGTCTAGCTAGTAAGGTACCTTAATGGTTCAACTGCAGTCCTTGGAATTGAGCCATAAATCTGAAAGTATAGTGGCTGGCTATGAAGCACTGTGCTTAACCGTGCAGTATCCAGAGCGTGTTGAAATATTTTATCGAAACAAAAAAAATTATCAAGAAATATATCGTTTCAATTGTATAATAAAGAATGTTTGTATTTTTAACAGTTGGAAAAGAACTAATAATTTTATTTGAATCATTTTAGTGTCACTTTTGTTTTCTAAATACAATATCAATTTCCATTACGAATGCTTCAGGAACTTTGTGCGAATACTTATGTTCATATTATTTAGTAATTTTGTTTAATAGTATTTCATCAATTATTATGGAAACATCTACTATAGAAAATACATTTATATCGTAAACATATGTAGGACCCATATAAAATAACTGTTAAAATTATAGTAAACAAAATTTACGATATTTTTATACATAGCAACTGCCATGTTCTTACGCACAATGTTGTCCCATAATTTAAATACGCCTTGTATTTTACCAGAAGTAAAAACTGAGACATCTTTCAAAAAAACATTGAATGTAAAAAATTAAGGATTATTTGCAATGTATGAAATTATGAACGTCCTTTTTTCACGCAGACTACAATTTAAATAGTACGTGTAGGCAATTTTTATAATTTCGATAAAGGTTTTTAAAGAGCTCTGCATATTGTACAGTTACACTGTAAAAAAATGTGTATAGCTATACATGTATTTATTTGGTAATTCTACATTTTTGTATGAGTTATTTGCATAAACAACTACATTGAGTGAAATTTACGCAAATGTTTTCAGAAATGGAATTCGGGCTACATGTGCCAAACCGAAAATAAAATAAAATAAATTCTGCAGCTTAATAAACGAACATTTATAGCTGAAAATACGTATGTTTGAGTTTGCGTAAAAAACGCATCAGTGTAATGTCATTTTTTAAAATTGGCGTAGTTTTAATACAGTACTGTCCTTGTTTCAACGCATTCGTATCTGTTAAATATAGGTACTTATAATTTAATAAATAGGTTTTTAGAGCCACAATAATTGAGGACTTAACATTAAAAAGGGGCTAAGTACCATTTTCGACACAAATGAGTTAGGTACATAGAGAGATGCCAAAAACATTAGGTCGAAGACATACCTACAGTGCTATCTCCTAGTGATATTCATGCGCGCCGTACATCAGCACAATTAGATGGTTAAAGTAACAGCAACACATTATAGTTCATTGAAAAAATATATATTGATGTTCATTAGTGTTTTATAATAATAACAGTTGTATTTCTCCTATTTACGACTTTCCTATTGTAAAAAAATATGTGAACGCATTTGGGTAATTCCTTGTTCATTTGTTTGTAGCAATATACTATTTTCGTCATTATCTCGAAACTTACAATTTGGCACTTAGTTCCTTACGAATGTTAAGTCTTCAATTATGTAAATTTTCTTTTACACCTCAGGATAAAAACGAATTGTAGAGTCATTTGTCCTGATTGTTTACTTTTTTTCCGTAGCCGTTATTATTTAAACGTTATCATGCCAGTTAGATCTTAAATGTTGTGAAGACTAATTACATAGCTATAATAATTGTATAAATTTGGGTTTACATCTTAAGGAGGGAAACAGTGAACAAGGGGAAACTTACCAGCTAATATCTGTAAAATTTTAAATTCTCTACATACTTTGTAAATCAGCTAAAATAAGTGCATTAAAAACGTCCTACTCTACCGTAAAATATTCAAGCTTATGTTTGAAATAAACACGTATCTTCATTAACAATGACTTAAATACTTATGTTCGGCTACAACATACATGAATTTTCTCTTGATTTTTGAGGTAGTTATTATATTTCTCTTGCACAGTTAAACTCAGACCAGCTAGACGATGAGAAGTAACAAAATTGTGATGTAACAATTTGTCGAAAATTTTTCTTGAAAGTTAAAATTATGTTTGACGTATCAATTGTTTAACGTACCATACAAATCCTTAAATGTGTTTTAAATTTCTCTTTGTAATATTTTATTTTTCAGTTAGGAGTACCAGTATTAGACAGAAATACTTCGAAAATTTTAATTAAAAAAAGGAAAAATAAAATAGGGTTAATGTCCAGGTTATATTTTAAATACGAACGTTAATGTAGATAGCATACTCAGTACTAAATGATCGACAAAAAAGATGTATACTGTATAATCCATTGGCAGCACTTAACATCTCAAATTGCACTTGTGGTCTTGCGGTTAGAGGTCTACATCGGTAACTCAAGTGTCGGACGTTCGAATGCCGATAAAAAAACTGAAAAAAAAAAAAAAAAAGTTACAGTTGATTGAAGTTTTTCAAACGCTCAGTAAATAACGCATTTAAGCAGCTTTTAATTAAAATGAGTGAAACTGTATGAAATAGATACCCTGCGCTTATAAGATTACAACAGTGACCATATATTTTTATTTGACACATGTGTAATTTGCAAAATCATAATTTAGAAATAGTCGTTCAATGTGCCCGGCTATTTTACAAATAAAACTGGTATATTTACCGTGACAAATTGTAAAACTACAAAAACAATGCATGTCTAAGTGTTAAAATACCCTTACGTAGGTGGAAACATTGCTGCTACATATAGTATGTGTCAAATTACACCAACTGTTTTTTTACAGCGTAAACACAGTATCCCACAGGTAGACACTCTACTACTTTACTGGTAACCAGGTAATTTCGCTTATAAAGGTTCCTACCGACTTCACAATTTATCTTACACGCGCAATCACCAAGTGACGTGTCCAGATAGGTTAAACATTTCCCATAATTAACTGCTATGTACGAGAAAATACGAATTGGCTGATAATATACATTTGGCAGGTTATACCCAACCGCCTATAGGAAACGAGCAGTAGAGTTCTCTTTACACTCTCAATTAGATTCGTATACCAAAAAAGCAAACTGTGATCAATGTACCTACGAAAATGCCGTTTTCAACTGTGTTGGACGTCGGAAAACCGAGATTTTAATACGCATCGTGTATTGCAAGTACCCTACAATTCTTCTCTATTTTTTCCCGTAAGACATTCGCCAACAAAAAATATGTATATAAATTACCCAAAGCGATGCCGAAAAGTCGTGCAGATAGGACGTTTCAGCAATATATAAATTACTTAGGACGTTTATAAAGTGTATGCGGCTGAAAAATTTATAAATTCTGAGTTTAAACATTTTGTCTACAATAACACGGAAACGTTTCGATAATTTTGCTTTCGCAATTCTGATTGCCAATTAAGAGAAAATATAAAAGGACTCCTAATTTTTAAGCCTGCAACACTGGTTGGCTTATGTGACATACATATTCATAAATTATTAAGACAAGTTGTGGACGATAGAACTGACGCCAGTCGAGTGACTCGCAACTGTGATGAGAAGACAAAAGTCAGCCGTACAGTTCCTGCGAATTTGGAGGTCCCATTTGCCCTCGTTGTGTTCCGTTTACACAAAATTCTTAGCTGAGGCAACGCAACAATTAGTAGAGCCACAATTTTATGGTGAAAAGATTTTTGCAACATTTGGTTTCGACGCGTCATGTGCACGTCTAAAGGTCTGCTACATCGCCCGTAATTGGATAATTTTACTCTCACTTGCCTTGGCAAATTACAGACGTAAGGAGTCACAATAATCTTATTCTGTTTGGTGCAGTCAAATGAGAAACGTGTGTGAACAAAGACGCGCTGCCAATAACCTTGAAACAGAGCTACCAATGTGCACGAGAGACACTGAAACAAAGTGGGGCAAAAATCTTTTCGCGACAAAATCGTGGCCCTAACAATTAGTATGGACTGGAAAATTTCGCGAATTCAATAGCATTGTACTACGCATACTCAAGCTTCATCTATTTGTCTACTAGCTGCAACACAGTGGAACAACAGACAATGAACGAAGAGACGGGGCTTGAGTATGTATAGTACAATGGATTCTAGCCTACACACAATTTTCCTGTCTCTAACGATTAGTTAAAGCGACAACTTGTAGCTAACGTATCTGCTGTGGCTTAGACTTAGGCCTACTTTACAAACAAACTCATTAAAGAAGCATAAACTTGTAAATGATCTGGCTAATTTTTGCCGAGATTCATTGTCTTTTTATCATTATTCTTAGACCAAAAATTACATATATTGTTTGATTTTACAGGAAAAAAAAAAAGAAACTGAAAATTGTCGTCCTTCAGGCGGCCGCCTACCCCACGCTTCAAACGCGTTGCAATGTCATCGAAAACATGTTTTTTTTTGCGAAACTATTCTACGTGTGCCCATTGTGCCAACGTACGAAAAGAAAACACACTTCAGGGAAGGTCGGAACCTCACTGTGAAAACGCCACGCTCATGAAAAACACTGTTTCTAAGCCCTCCAATATGGCTAAAAACAGCCTTTTCAAACCGTCGTACTTCAAAATGTACTTACCGGATGTATGTGAAACTCAGATTGTGACCTGCATTGAATTTAGTTGCAGACTTTCCACCAATAAAATTATATGGTCACCGCTTAATGTCTCATAGTAAAAACCGTTAGGCGGGAAGCTTGCACGCTAGATCAGCGCTTTGCTCGTTGAAGCGACGCGGCATTTGATGCGCGCTCCAAGGTCGACCTTACTGTTCCGTCGCTTTTGAGCCTCTCACACGCGGGTAGGCGGCGCCCTTAAGGGGGCAGTCTACCGTGCGCTTAAAATTCGTTGCAGTGTGTTCGTAAACAGTTTTTTTTTTAACGGAACTATTCCACATGCTCCCATTGTGTCAACGTAAGAAAATAAAACACACATCGGACAAGGTCGGAAGGACATTGTTAAAACACCATACTCATTACAAACACTGTTTCTAAAGTCCTCCAACATTGCTAAAAAAAAAAGCGGCTTTTTCAGACTACCGTTCTTCAAAATGTAATAACCGGATTATGGGAAACTCAGATTGCTATGTTCATTGAACTTTGCTACAGACCAATAACATTATATGGTCACCGCTTAATGTCCCTAGTAAAAACTGTTCAGCGGAAAACTTGCACGTTAGTTCAGTGCTTGGATGGTTTAGACAATGCGGCATTTGATGCGCGCTTCAAAGGTAGTCCTTACTACTCCATCGCTTTTAAACCTTAAGAGTGTGCGGTAGATAAATAAACGCTGAAAACATCAATTGATTTCTACGCTTTTTTTTTTTTAGTCATATGGATAAAATACTCAATGACAATCCTAGATAATGGTATTTTCCAACTTTATGAGTTAATATTTATCCAGAATTACTAATTCGTTACGCGTGATCTCTTGCGCCGCAGTTAAATGCACGAGGTTCCGGCGTCAGAGATTGCGCCTCAGAAGTTTGCAACACTGGAAACAATTTTGTTTAAAACGCTGGCTTAAACTATTGTCTAGGATTGCTATTGTTTAATTTTCGCAAATTGGCTTCAAGAAACCTACAGTCATAGATTAATGTCTTTAGCGTTGAATTATGTGCCACGGCCTCTTACTGTGCAGGTAGGCGGAGCGCTAACTGGGAAATTCATTTTCGCTCTGTTAATTACTGTCTTAAATGCGTTCACGTGGTAAAAGTTCATTATTTTATGTTTGCACGGCTGAGTGATCGATTTATAGACTTTCTTTTGACTACATTTTCCACTTGTAAAATGTTTTAACTCTCATAGTTTTCCAATAGTGACATTACAAAGTCAAAATTTTTAAGTTGCAAGAACACGGTAATAACAAACACCAAGTGTCTTACTTGAATGAAATTTATTATACTGAAATGAGATATTATGGGCAATATGCTGAAATATAAAAGAAACCACAGTGATATTCCTTTGTACTTTAAAAAATATCTGAAAAAATTACAATTTACTTTATTTGTGGTAATTTTAAAAAAATACATAAGTACTGTTGTGTGTTTTTCAATATTTTAGCATATTGCACACAGTATCTAATTTCAATGAAAATAATTTTATTTGAGAAAGACACTTGGTTCTTGTTATTACTATGTTCCCGTAACTTGCGTATTCTGACTTTGGCATGCTGCTATGGAAAAACTGAGAGAGCTAAAAAAAATTTACAAGCGGAAAATGAAGTCACAAGTAACAACTATAAAACGAGCACTATGTCGTGCAATTATAAGTTATGCATTATTTGCCACGTGAACACGCTTAAGCTATTTAACTGGGGGAATTACACGGTTTACAAAGCTAGTACTGTGTATAATATTAAAATTCTGATTTACCTACTGTGGGCTGTATCTATAAGCGGCTTTCGGTTGTTATCCAATCACCGAAAGTCTGTTCCGGCTGAAACACACACTATAAAACTCTTTCGTTGGTTCGTTGACTGCCTGGAAGTGAAGAGGCATCCACTTTCGGGTGAATGTGGTCAGACGATGATTCGAAAGCCTGTTCAGCTGTTTTTATTACAATGGCGGCGGATCTTATGTGGAATAACCTGTCAAACGATACTTGTTACGTAAGAAAATGCAACATTATTAAAATATATTCTGGGTTGGAACGAGTTTGGGAATTACGTATTTGAAAGTTTTCAATAAAAAGAAGCTACTGTAAAGCCCCTGCCACATTGAACTTTTAACTGCCGTGCAGTGCAGTGCCGTGCCGTGCTGGTATGATTCTGGCTATCTGATTGGCCCACGTGACCATGACGTCACTGTCGTTCTGCTTGCCGGGCAGTGCTGTGCTGTGCCGTGCTGTGCCGCCAATTCCAGACGAACTTTTAACTTTTTTGGCAATGGCATGGGCGGCACTCACCGGCCAACACCGGCAGGGAGCGGCAAGGTGACTGCTATTGGTTGACTGATGTACGTCACAAAACGAGAGCCAATACCGTGACAGCGCGCGGAGAAAAAATGTAAACAAACAAAAATAAGCGACTGCTCTGCCATGTATTGTGCGCAAAATTAACTGTACCCCAGCGGCAGGCACCGGCATTCATTGTGACATACAAAGAGGAGAATACCGGCCGGTCACCGTAGCGGCAACGCGAGCGGCAAGTCACCAGCAGATGGAACTTTCATTGTGGCAGGGCCTTTAAGTATACTAGATCCGTTTCAAAGTGTATGCAATATTACATGGAGGGTTTGCTACAAGGTGAGACTTTTCATAAACCAAAATTTTTACTGCACGTGTATATGTTTGCAATTTTTGTACCTTTCTTTCGAAAATAAGGGAGAATTTTGCGTATAAATAATAACAGCGTTGTGCGAAAATGAAGATAAACACGTATTAACGAAAAACGTTTTCTGTATATACACATTTTATGTGACGTTGTTTATTATCTTAATATATTCGTTAGTTTCTTGCGATAATTATGTCAGCTGTCAAAATAAACGATTAAATTAAAAAATGTTCTCGTACTTTCATCAAGTGACTCGTGTGACAGGTTATTCCATAGTAGGTGTTTTATTTTCTGTTTTATGTATTTCTTTACTGAATAATACAAACATTGGTTTTAAGCATTTGTAAAATCTGTGCTGTTTTCCATGCAAACACAATATTATACTCACTGAAAAAAAGTCCCTCACAAATACTACTTTAAACGTATTCAACCTTCACAAAAAATATTGCTTTTACGTACCTATCCTAAATCCAAAGACAAATGAACAACTAATATGAAATGTCAGAAAAGACGATCGAAAATTGCAGGGCGCGTTCCTGTATTCATTCTATGTACTATCCAATGGAAGAAAAGTGGTGCTATGTTGCCATATTTACACTCCAAGTGGATGTGGAAGCGCTTTCAGCTGGCAATCTCCCGAAAGTCGTTTATAGGATGCGAGTAGTTGACAAGCTGCCAGGTGAATGACTGCTAACAGCACTTTCGAAAGCTGTTTATAGATACGGCCCTACGTCTTCAACATTATGGCGGCCACCTAACATGTGCACACTCTAAATCTGAATTAGTGGATATTCTCTGATTCACGCTGATGGATGGAGCAGTTTCAACAATTTGAATCAGTGAATATAGTCACTGTTTGATTTGTGATTATTCGCTGATATCCTTCAAGAGTGCCAACACCTCACAAGTGAATCAGGGAATATACACAGTTTTTTTTTCAGTTGTTTTCAAAAAACAGTTTTCACTTATTGCTTCCGTGGTAAACTACTGGAAAATCTGTAGACATTCACTAATTAACTTGTGAAATGTTGGCACTCTATCGGATTCAGCGAATAGTCACACAGTTCACTGTGATTTTCCACTTATTCATTTCGTTGAAACTGCTCCATCGATCGGCGTGAATGAGAGAATATTCACTAATTCAGATTTAGAGTGCAGTGTGTTGCGAAGAACGTTATATTTGGTAATATTAATGTATACCACTGTCGATGTACAGTACATACCTGGGCGTGAGAAAACGCGTGATAATACATATAGTATAGAGTTTTTTGTAGGTCACGCTGGTAAAATTTTATGATGTACACAGTTGAGTGACCACGTTATTGTTATGTTTTTTTCTTTCCTTCCAGCCACTTGTTAATAAAAACACAGTTTTATTTTGGTCGCACACAAACTAACATCTCAGGCCACGATAAAAGTACAGTTATTATTTTCCTATTCGGTACTTCGTCTTCAAAAGTGCTGGCATTACCATCAACATTGTACGATAACCACGGTACGCCTTGTTACACTGGTCAAAATTCTCGTGTGTGACTTCCTCGTTTTATTTCCCACAAGATTCACCGCCACACCTCTCCTGAAGGTAGGTGAACCAGCCCACTTTCGGTTCGCAAACCGGTTTTCAGATAAGCTAACCCACCTCACCGAGATTCTCAGTCCACTTACGCACACACGCACACGCGTGGTGTCGCTAGTTCCGACAAGCGTCCTCCGACCCGACCTAATAGCGACGCAAGATTAGCCAAATATACTATCCTATTTGTAACGGTCGCTTTCCCCGCGCGACCCCTACTCCTGATAAGGGAAGCGTGAAAACCCTCTTTTTTTCTAATAAAGAGTGGGAGAGAGAGACAGACAGAAAGACGAGGGGAGAGATAATGAACCCTCACCCCTCACCGGGCAAGTGGGCTGCTATCCGTGTTACCAGGATTTTGGTGCGAACAGGGGTGGAACAGGAGGTTGACTGCGTGTGTGTGGGATATTATAATGGCTGTCCAGGGGTGCAAGAGGGTGGCGAGGAAAGGGGGGGGTGGGACGAAAATGAATTAATTCGGTGGTGCGAAAACTGCCCGCCTCGCGAGGGCCGGCAGGCTGATAACATTGTGCCGGTCGAAAGGAAAGGGATGACGAGGGGGTGGAAAGGGAGTTCGGAGGATGGATAGGGGTGAAGGTCATGCTTGGAATAACCCCGGTCCTCGCAGTAGCCCTCCCTCCTCCAACCCCTTCCCACTATAGGCGAGAACGTGCCGCTGAAACAGCCGTAGGCATTTCGCATACACGGATTCCTTGCGATTTTCAGATTCTACTGATCGCACGCTCTACATCCTAACAGAGAAAGAATTTACCACAGTGTCCTCTGAATGTCAATTAATTAGAGAATTTCTTGAAAGGCGCCACCTTCTTTAAGCACGTTTCCGCTTTAGATGCTCAGAAGCTGCGGAGCTATAAGTGTGACCTTGAAGAGCATATCAAACACCTCATCGTCACAACGCGCCAAGCACTGAACTAGCGTGCAAGGTTCCCGATGAACCGTTTTTACTAAGAGACGTTGAGCGGTGACCATATAATTATATTGGTTGAAAGTCTGTAGCCAAGTTCAGTGCACATCACAGGCTGAGTTTTATGTACATTCCATTAGTACCTTTTGAAGTACCTACTGCAGTCTGAATTGGCCGTTTTTAGGTACGTTGGAAAGATAAGAAATAGTGTTTTCAATGAGCATGTTGTGTTAATGACAGTCCGTATTTGTACGATGTGTGTGACACAATGGGTACATGAGCAATAGTTTCGTACACTTTTTTCTCGCACATTACTACATATTTGAAGCGTCTGGCAGAAGATATTCTTTTGATGGTTCCTTAGAAAGTATGTTTGAATGTGGGAGTTACAAAACCGATGGAGTGCTAAAGGTGCAACTTACAGAAATATGTAACTTAGTGTCACCTCTATGCGCATGCCGCTCAACTAGCGTGCAATGTTTTTCTCAATATTTCCCTTTATGAGTTTTATATAGGTCGTTCGGAATAAAGTGAGCACTAAAGATTTAACCTTTGAAAAAAGTCACTAGCAGCTACTGCATATGATTCAATGTTAACAATAGTTACCTTACTACTTGTATGGTTGGTAGCGTATTGCAGTAAGTAGTTCCGTGTATTTTCCTATTTAAATACAACAATACTGAAATAAAAGGAAATAAATTTGACATAACTATGTTTTACATAATTAATAAGTTTTTTGTCAAACTATAGAGCTTCCTATCGACTTCACAATTTATCTTAAACGCGCACGCATTAAGCGACGTGTCCAGAGCGGTTAGACATTTCCCGTCGTTGAGACGTTACGCGCGGAAAGATACGAATTGGCTGCAAAGATAAAATTAACAGGGCTTTTATGAGTGCTCACTTTATTCCGAACCGCCTATAGCAGTGACCATATAATGTATTTTTTGTGGAATGTATGATTTAATTCCAACGCATGTTACAGTATGTGCGCCTTACGGGTTTAGTGATTTTAAAAAACCAAATTTTATCCATTATGATGAACCCAAAAATTGTGTTTCTATAAATTAGGCAAAAACTTTAAACTCATTGAGAATTGTACGTCTCCTTTATCAACATACGGATTCACATGCCAGCAAAGTAGTTTCGTAAAAAAAAATTAATCGCCGCTTGCAGCAACGCATTTAAAACGCAGATTGGTAGGCTGCCAACCCGCGCGTCAGACGCTCAAAGCTGACGGAGCTGTATAAGGGCGACCTTGAAGCGCGCATCACTACAACTAGCCAAGCGCTGAACTAGCTTACAAGACACAGTCGATCCATTAGTACTATGGGACTTTAAGCGGTAATATATATATATATATATATATATATATATATATATATATATATTATGGAAAGTCTTTAGCAAAGTTCAGTGCACATCGCAATCTGAGTTTTACATACATCCGGTTAGTAGGATATTTTGAAGTGCGAAGGTCTGAAAATGCCGTTTTTATCCTTGTTGGAGGACTTAAGAAACTGTAATTTAATGAGCATGGTATTTTAGCAAAGACATTTTGACCTTCTCCGAAGTGTGATTTCTTCTTGTACGTTGACGCAACGGGCTCATGTGGGATAGTTTTCTAAAAATAAACCGTTTACAAACACACTGCAGTGTATTTTAGGCGCGTGGTAGGTTGCTACCTTAAGTTTGCTGTCATCCTCAAATATTCGTTGGCATGTTTTCTGTTTTCTCGGGAACTCATAATTCACTTCAACGTGTTTTTATGATTATCCATGTTTGCATGTTTCCGATTTTTCGTTTATAGGCCAATGCATTAAAACAAAAAGGTTAACTTGTTTGTACGAAACATACGCATTTTTAAAACAATGTATGTATTTGCTGACAGTAATTTGCGATAGTGTAAAAGCAGAAACATGACAAAATATGTTGACTGTAATTTGTGGTATTAATATATCATATTACCACTTAGAATTTAGTGCAATCTGAGCCCAGCTAGCTAGGTTGTGGTACTAAGAGCAGCTCTTGTTCGCTTATTACGTCCCTCATCGCCTCTAAGCGTGCCCAGAAAAAAAATTTGTTTTAAAAGTTCCTCGCATATTTGACTGTGGTCAATACGAACAAAATATCTCATAGCTGCCAAAAAAATGTTTTTTTCTGTAAATATTATCAATTGGCGACAATATTTCCGTCGAGGTCTAATTTTAAGTAATTTTGTAATTAGTGGTTTACGAATATTACACTGAAACACCCTCGAACTTTCTGTGCTCAGTAAGCCTTGTTTCGTACTAAAAACTGAAAATTAATAATCATATGATTGTAGGGAATCGGATTCGATACCTGGTCAAGACGTTCCGTTTTCCATGTTTAAGGGCTTTCCTAAATTATTTCAGGCCAATGCTTGAAAATAGTTCCTAAATAGAGGTCACAAGAGCTGCCTAAATTTACCTCGCTATTGGTGAGACATAGGCGAGAGATATTAAAATGAAGTAATCTAAGTATATCGTGTTACTTTGTGGGTAATTTTAAACTTGCTTACTTCATTAATAAAGATAATATGTTTAGCTTTAAAATATAATAAAATCATGCAGCTTTATCCAAACCGGAATACTTTCTGGTGTACTATTCAGTACTAATTTAAGATTTTTACATAGTCTTACAGTACGTGATGCTACAAGTTCACCATTCCAAGTTATTAATTTAAAACCTGTGAATATCAGAAATATGTTACACAGTAGCAGAACACTGTGTTGTTTAAATATAAGTGTTATTACGATTTATGTCACTTTAAGCATCGAATTTTACGACGACGATTACTTTGACAACCTACATATAGGCCTACACATTTGCATTTGCCAAACAAACTCTGTAAAGATCAGCTACAACGAATGTAAAGTTAATGTATGTTGTGCATTTCCCTGCAGTGTTAAAGATAACTCTTTGTGGCAGTCGGCGCAGTAACGACCTACGACATTAGCACCGTATGCAAAAGAATGCAGACGAAGAAGTACGGCTTGCCTCACGAAATGCATGACTACAAATTTATTATGAAATTATCGCAAGATATCTGGTACAAAATAAAAAGGTCTACTGAACAAGGCTGAGTATAATTAGACACACTTGAAAATCGCGAAAATGTTTAAAATAGTCTCCAATAAACTGTATGATATTAACCGTGACACGTGTGAACAGTTTTGGTACAAATCACACACGCTGTATGTTCAAGCTGTACAGTTCTAACTGGGCCTGTTATAGCGAGAAAAAATGCTACAAATTAAAGATAGCCAATGCTGATACAAAACATTCAGTGTTATATACATCACGTTGGAGCCTAGCAAACAGTCAACTATTCTCGTGATTTTCCAGTGTCTCTAAGTATAATGTAGGTAGGGAAACAAGTCTGCCGCGAAAATAATTTTGCCTCAGTTTGTTTCAGTACATTCCGTTCATATCTGCCGTAGTGCTTCATAGACAGTGATTGGCGGTTCTAACTCTTGCGAGTCTTGTGGTTCTACCAGCAAATCACAGGCGTATGGTATTACAGTAACCTTATTGTGATTGTACAGTATAATGACAGACGTCACTTCACATAGACACGCGGCCAATAACCATGAAGGAGAGCTGTAGATGTGCACGTAAGACACAGAAACAGACTGGGGCAAAATTCTCTTCGCGAAAAGTTCGTGGCTTTACACATGACACATTGAAACCAAATGGTACGAATATATTTTTATCTCGTACTAAGTCTCTTGTGTAGACGTTCAAAAGGATTTATATTCTTAGCGACATTTTCTCTCAAGAGTGTACCTTTTGTGTGTGAAATGTTTCAGCACTTTAAAATTAATAAATCTGTAGTACATTTTTTTTGAAAGAAGTAGCAAACTAAAAAGTTTATACTAAACATGCCGAATAGCTTCAAATGTGTATCATTCAGCTCTATACGCCACTTTCCCGGCAGCCACCCGAAAATTGCTACTTAAAGTGAACTTTAAAAAATGAATAAAATTATGAATCTATTATAATCGGTTGTAGTATTGTTGCTCCTCAGAATGAAACATTACCGCCAGAAATGTCTTCAGTGAGTAGAGAATTCATATCAATGTGCATTGAGTCTGACGTAAGGTTAGTTACTTCAGTCTCGCGTAATACAATACATTTTATTTATTTATTTTGGTAGTTAAGTGCGTTCGGATGCACTGAGAGAAAATTTCAGTAAGAAGTCTTCCCTACAAAATTATTTTGCAGTTACCACAAAGTAATTTTGTGGTTGCTAAATTATTTCGGTGGTGTCAACAAAATGTTTTTGCGGTTACCACAAAATAAATTTTTCATGGTAAATACCCACATATTTTTTCCGTGTATCAGAAGGCATTGGTATAAATAGATATACATGGTGGGAAAAAGCGAGGGATTCCGCCACGACCTTATTAAACCATCCCAGAATTCACCTGGAGGGATTTCAAAACAACTGTGAAAAACAGAAATCAGGACAGCAGCAGCCGGGTCTTCCTCAATTCAATGCGAGTGTTTTATCACTGATCCGCGTCGCTCGAGTTTCTTTAGGTTTACATCATAAGATCAACCACTGAGTTACCCTTATGCATAGTAGTCTTTTTGGTGGTATCGGTGTTCATACAAACAATCTACTCAGAAAATAAAAATATTTCCTGCAAAATGTTTTATATCGTTTCTGTCCCTCTGGGATTTAGACTGACTGAAATAATACAATATCCAGCTGTAAATACCAGAGTAAATAAAGGAGCATACGCAGCGAATCAGCGGAATTTATTATTTTAATGTTTCTGCTGCAAGAAATTATATCCTGAATAAATAACTACAGAATATAAAAGTAACAAATTATGCAATAAAATCAAGTATCCTTCCAATTTCGGCGGTATTCGATGTGTTTTGCCTTGTATTAGCATTACCTTCATGTACAGAAGGTGGTTTGTGCAACATTCTTCAGAAATACAGAAAAAAAATTGTACCCAGCGATACACGAATCGTGCTGAACGGGCAAAGATAACATAAAATAGTTTCACTTTAATTTCTGAGAAAATTTGTAAGAATAGCGTCAAAGTAACAGCTTAAATACTTAAATTATCAATCATTACTAGAAATCATGTTGTGTTTGTCTTTATCGACTTTATTTGCGTTGACGGGGACCGGTATTATTTTGTAACGTCGCATAGTAATGTTTAAAATAGGCGCAATCTATTCACATAAAGCTAGCACTTTTGAAACCGCGGAACTTAATCCTCCTTCCTATGAATTTTTATATTTCTACCACTTTTAGCATCAACGAAGCATTATAAATAATAATCCCGGTTTATAGGTTTCACAGTACTTAAAAATCTGTGCGTGACAGCCTAAATCATGTCAAACCCAGATTAATTATTTGATCAAATTTGTTGGCTTAGCTAACATTTTCTATTCTATAAATTCGCTAGTAAATTACTCAAATGACACAGCAAAGAATTGTTGTACTAAGTGCATCCACTCTGAGAAAAATCAAGAAAACCCACAACTGATAATATAATTTTATCATTTTGCAGTCTTAGAAATATACATTCATTTGCTTTCTCATCTTGGGTGAATGACGGCAAGGCCCTCTAGTGCTGTCAGAGGTGATGGACCAGAGTGGAGTGATGCTCTCATATTATCTCCTGACACGGCCACATCCAGACTATATGTGCCATTACATCTTAAACTAATGGCACCTTAATCTCACTAAGCTTGAGGAAAGCCCTATAAAGATGACTTTAACAATTGCTGATTAGTAACATGTTACACGATATATTTATGCTAGTAAGTGGCAGAAAGATACTAATTCGCAGGTAGGAAAAAATTACCGCGGTTTCTTAAGTTCTTACTTTATTTGACACTTCAAAATAATATCTGCCTTGTCCTTAAAATTGGCATTCCAAAGTATAAACTGGTCTTATGTATTATTGGACTGCCGATTACTTGTTGTCAAGTATGGGTATTGTTTTTTTTTTTTTTTTTTTTAATTTAAGGGCGATAATGTGTGATACGAATGTAGTGACCATATGCTTTTACTGGGAATTAACCTATGAATCTGAACTGAAACGAAAATAAGTCTATAATTGACATTCAACGTAAAGATTTTAGTGCAAGGCAACAAATTAAATCAAACGTGGAATTCTGTCTCCTCTTCCTTTCGCCCTCGATTTAATCACGTACTATGAAAGTGGATATACAGTATGTCCCTGAATAACACTTAAAGCTCTTAGTCACACTGTAGGAGATACGAAAACGAGTAAAATTATATAGACAAACTTACGTTCGAAGAGGCTGGGAAGTACCTGTTAGTTGACCCACAAATTGTGATCCTCAGGAGTCTCAATTGCGTTGATATAGCAGGAAATTGCATTAGTGACGTCAACCAATGCGTTCAGTTACCGAAGAGTTCAGGAGGCAACGGTGGCGTATTGAACGCATCCCTCCAAGGCGAGTTCAATTTGATGTTCGGTCGAGATCACTTCCAGGATCTTGCATGTGGGACTCGTATGAGGTGACGTTGAAGGTAGACGGGATATCATGGGGAATTGCAGTTTCCGCTGTGCTTTCATTATTGACCAGCTCCTTAATCACTTTAGTCACCCTTGTACGCAGTCACTATTTCAATGATATTTCAACGCAGATTTTGACCCTTAAAGATCACAAATTGCGTGACAGTTTATGTGTACTTACTAGTCTTTGCTACCCTAAGTCTATATATAATTTTACTCGTCTTCGCATCACCTACAACATGACGAAGAACTTTAAAAATGATTCAGAGACATCCTGTATTGTAATAGCTTTTCATTCACCCGTGGCAAGTTGCTGTTTGGAAAGTTGTAAACCACATAATAAACATGCAAAGTAACAATGCTAGACGTTTTCACGTTTACGAGTCAAAGTAACGCGAATTCCACGTATCGTACATGGGTCGATATATTTCCTTCTATTCTTGGCAAGATTGTCCAGGTATGTATTTATTTGAAGACAATGCCATTTTAAACCTGCCTATTTGGACAGACTGCAAAGAATAGCGTAAAACCAACCATACGATACAGAAAATCCTTCAGAAAGTGCAAGATCAGAATTATCATGTTCAAACACGTTTAAACAGTTTACCTAACTAATCCTGAATACTTTTCTGTAGATTTTATTTCGTTGACTTTTAACAATTAACTCTCTTATTCATCGTGTGATGTTATACGCGTATTAATAAAATATCAACGACAATAACTTTTTCTGTAATATTGTATGAACTTACAATGGCAGTAGTATATATGTAATTTTACCGTAACATTTTTAACATTCCTAAAATTAATTTATTTTTAGGGAATCGCTGGACATAAGGTCTTTAAAGAGTGATATATTAAAATAATAACGTGTTGGAGTTTGGGTTATTATTACAGTGTTGTTGATATATTTATACTATTCCAGAGTTATTATTATGGTTATTTATACAAAGTTATCATCACAGTGTTATACTAATATGTTTGCAGTGTTATTTTTCTATTACATTTGTATTACAATTTATGTGTAATTGATACAATGGTAATAGTGCAGTGTTATTATTGGCAATGTTAATATTTCAATGTTGTTTATTACTGTTATTATAGTTTTATTTATTCAAAGTTATAGTTAAAGTGGTATCATTGTGTTGGTATTAACAGCAATATTATTAATAAATTTGGAATTGTTAATTCCTCATGAAAGAATTTAGGAACATTTATAAAATAACCTTCTCTGTCTAATCCACATAAAATGGCGGACGCTCCAATTTTCCCCACCAATAATTTCTGTCAGTTAAACTTTTGTGAAATATAATTCAATCATGATTTTTAGCCCTTTGTTCGCCCCACCATACGCCACAAATATGTTTTCTGAAGATGTTTAATTACGTAGGCTGTTCATATGAAAAAATAAGGACACAGATCAGACATTCAACCAGTTAATTCGTATTCGTCTCGCTACTTGGTAGTAAAAAAATGGTTCCCGTTTCAAATATTTCCAAAACCAGTGTTTACTTTTTCTCACTTAATAAATTTGCATATGATATAGTATAGTTGTTAAAAGTTAGATATTTTGTTTTGTTGTTTCCTAAAATTATCTCACTTAATATCGACAGCTTCTAATTATGTTATAAATTATTTTAATGTGCGTGTTTTATTTTTTTTTGTTTGCAGGGCAAAAACTGTCCGACTATGTACAAGGAAATGTATTATAGAGGTAAGTAATTTCCAAATATTTTGTAAATCGTATTGTTTCTTTTTTCTTTTTAACAAATTATGATACAAAAATTAAATTTTAAAATTTCAATACAAACATCAAGGTTTTTGAATGTCAAAACAGAACATCTATTTTAAAAAAGTAGTCTTAAATATTTTTGCAACATAGTAAGCCCACCTTTTGCCAGAGATACGCAATAGCCAGTGTAATATCATACGCGGCAATCAAATGTAATTAATTACAACGTTAGAAATTTCGCCCAAGAAATACGTCACGCAGGAAAATTTTTTGGCAGAAAGTTGATAAATAACACTTATGTAACGGACGCCATTTTTCAATTTTGCATATTGGCTTCAAGAAATCTGCAATTTTAATTAAATTACTTATCATGGATTCGTATACGCCCACTTAAGCTTTTTAGTATGATATTTTTTAGTTAGTTAATATTTCAAAATTTTACAATTCACTTTAGACAGTTATTCAATCATAATACCATACATTAGTTTTAAAAAACTCTTTGACAGATTTTAAACGTGATCCGGAAGTGTACCTTAAGAAATTTGAAAAATACTAAATACGTAATATATTTAGCTCAGTTTTTTTTCCATATATAGGCATGTTACAAATATTAAATTTGGTTACGTTCAAGTAAATGTAGTCTAACTTCTCTCATATTAATTTAAGACTTAATAGTATTTCTACCGCTACCACATTATGAATTTAAAAAAAATCAATAATACTCGTATCAGAAAATTTATTTGTTTTCTCACAATTACCGTGCAGTATTGTGATTTTGGATTATTTGAATGTTATTTCTCACTTGGCTACTGATTTTTTTTTCATTATTAGCCTTTTACGCATTACGTGAATATTTCGTGCCTAAGTACATATCGAAATCCATTTTTTTTACAGAAAATTATTTCCGACTCTTCAACAGCCTGATATGTAAGATTTTAAATTTGTGTATCTCGGTTTGTACAGAAAACACCAGTTACTTTTTTTACTCTATGAGTCTGTCACGTTGGAGAAGTTTGGGATATAATCAAATTTGTGTTCAAGGAAAGAAGTATTCAAGGTGAATACCATCTAAATGTAATGAAAATGCAGTAACACCGAAAGGAACGTAGACTATTACGAAAAGGCTATGTGTAAATGTGTTTTTTTTTTATATTCAGAAATGGGGCGTTAAAACGTAAAAACATTAAATCCAACACGGTGCCGTAGTTCTCATTTAACTATAAAACAGCGTGCTGCGAAACCGTTACTTTCTGCCTTAAATGTTTTCTCAAAATTTGTGTCTTGTAACTTCAGTATTTAAGGCTAACGTTTATTGTAATTGAAACTGTCCAACGAATTTGGTTATGTTCAATCTGTTCAATCTCATGGTTTTAGTAAGATAAATAGTTACGTAATCATATCTACTGTTAATTAATCTAACATACTGTCGCAGTAGGGAGTATAGTATTTACAATTTTCATACTAAATGAACCTTGATAAACACAAAACAATCTACATGCGATTTAATCCGTTTCAATACAAACTCAAAAAATTCATAATCACTAAGTGTCTAAATTATAAGTTGAACAATATAAAGATATTTGATAAAATTATATATAAATAAATATATTTATTTACCTTATTTACCGTAAGCGAGAGTGACTTTGGACACATGAAATGGCTTCGGGAACTTACAAAAAATTACCTTTCGCATATGTAGTAACCTTTAATTAAGAAATTCACTCGCGATAAATTCCGAATAATAAATATCCACATGATATTTAATTAATATTAACTCAATGTTGACAACTATTGAAAACAAAAATGATACCAAAGTATTCCGAAGTCACCCCTTGTGTCCTATTTTAACCACGCTTACTGTACTTTTATATATATATATATATATATATATATATATATATATATATGTGTGTGTGTGTGTGTGTGTGTGTGTGTGTGTGTGTATGCCGGATGTAGCCAAATTTTATGTAGATTTTTTTACCTTGACAAAGACACATTTCATTTCTAGAGGAAACAAAAACTTTATATAAAGGCTGTTGAAGATAGAACTATAAAGGTTATTTTTTGTACTACTCGTGACATATAGGCTGACATACAGTTGACGCGCTGATAGGTCACGTTACTCTGGAATGCTATCGCAGGTGAAGTGTGCGGCCGTCCCATTCCTGACGTGCCGGACGCTGCTGTGATGACAATAAATCCCGCGAGCCATACGCCGCCAGTTATGTGGGATGAGCAGTAGAAAGCGTTTATAGACCTATCTGAATGAAATGGTTTTCGGTTCCTTGATAATAAAGGATGTTTGGCAGGAATTACTGACATGCAATTTCGCAGCACCCTATTAGTTACGTTAGTTCGTAATCCACACTAAGGTATGGAAACGGTTGAATCAAAAAGTCAGTTTAAATGTTTTATCAACAGATACAGGATTCAAAATCAAATCCTATTAAAATAAAATAATTCAAATGCATGAAAGTAAGCTAACGTTTAGTGAATTGATAGAAGATTAAACAATCGGTTTTGATTGATGTTGATTAAGTTACTTATTTTTAAGTATTGGTTAATTTATTTACATACTTATATTGATGACAATATTAAGTGTTGTACGTCTGCGCCGAGATTGTTTTTTAATCTGATGACTAGATGATTAGACTCAAGTCTAGTAGGATAGCCTGCTCTATGAGAAAATAGGTTTATACGCATGGTTTTATATTTGAGTTGATATAATGCATGTGCGAACCCAACATCACGCTGGTAATGAAGACAGGGTTTAATTAACTCTTCACCCAACTACCTAACAAATATAATTTTTTTATTTGAAAAAGTTTTTATTTCAAACTAAAATACCCGTATACAAAGAAAAAATACACTAACAAAGTTTGCTTTAATTAAGGCATTATTCAGTAACGTAAAGCACAGATCACTGTAAATATAGTCTCTAAGGTGGTCGACAAAACCTCTTCCAGACACAATCGGAAACTGTGTATTTTAACGTGCAAGATTAAAGCCAATGATTCGAGACACTGGAACATCGCGTGAATAGTTGACTGTTTGCTAGGCTACAACGTGATGTATATAACACTGAATGTTTCGTATCAACATTGGCTATCGCTTAGCCTACTTGTAGCATTTTTTCTCTCTACAACAGGCCCAGTTAGAACTGCACAGCTTGGACACACAGCGTGTGTGATTCGTCCCAAAACTGTTCACACGTGTCACGGTTAATATCATACAATTTATTGAAGACTATTTTAAACATTTTCGCGATTTTACAGTGTCTCTACCTGTGATTTTTGGTGAAAAGAATTTTGCCCCAACTTTACTTTTTCAATGCCTTTCGTACACATGTGCAGATCTGTTTTCATGGCCACTGATTGGATGTTTTCAACTTTCATTGTTTTGGGATTCTACCAGCGGATCGCTGACGTGTACTGTTGCAGTTCACGGAGAAAAAGGTTTGTTCCCGTCAACCATATACGTTTGTATATGGCGGAACAAGTACGTATTTGATCATGGCCGTCTTTAGTAGAAGGCCGGAGTCTTGAATGTGGTAACGCTGCATCGGAGGCCTGCTGCCTGTCGCTCATTGGCTGTCCTAGTCAGTGTAGACGTGCACACGCCACTAAAGCTGCATCTGTACACGTTGCAGATACTATGGTGTCTAATAAGTGACAAACAGCAGGCTCCCGATGCAATGTTGCCACATTCAAGACCCCGGCCTTCTACTAAAGGTTGCCATGATTTGATCTAACTAAATCTGTTTTGCTTTAGCAATGCATGAAATGTGTCAAATCTTGGTGTTGTTAATACAAAATATACATTTAATTTGGTTAAACATTCTTGTTGAGAAAACTAAACCTGAGTGGCAAGCAAATATTTGGTTGATTCAAATTTAACACGCTTGTTTCGCCGTATACAAACAAGTGCACGGTTGAATGTACAAAACTTATTTCTCTGTATAACTTTATTCTTAGTGATACAGTCAATTGTACAAATGAATGAAGCAGCGACGCTGATGAACTTATGAGTAGAGATGATGGTTTATACCGGGAAAGTTTGACGATTTGCTGGATTTCAACACACGTTCAGCTTATCACAAGATTACTGGCTTTAGTTCGTACTTAGAGTTATTGCCCTGTTTGACTGAGCCAATAAGAATCCCTATATTGTTATATTTGATAACTGTTGTTGGAAGTGGCGGCTCGTGGGTTGTTGCCAGGTAGGGCTGTAGTTGCCCAGAGCTGTACAAGGTTGTGCTCTGGTTGACTCTACAACCACTGACACGCTGATATGCAGGTGCCCTTTACTAGTGAGTGGTCACAAAATATTTAGTAGCCGGCAATTTTTTCATGGTCGTTGGTCTACGGCGCGTTCATCAACGGTGTACAGTTCCGACTATCTGCAGCCCCACCTGGCAACAACCCACGAGCCACCACTGGTTATTGGTCTGCAGACATCCACGTTGTGTCAGTTGTGTATCACCTAATCATATATGTTGCAAGAAACTATGGCGTTTTCAAAGGTATGTTGACACAAAACATTTTCGCGATATACCATCATCTCTACTTATGAGGCATTGGAACAATTTGATGCAAAATTCTTTTCACAAAAAATCAGTGATTTTACCATGAATGTATGAATGGGTGGGTGTGCAGGGTTTGTGAATTTGTGATTGTCAAACTATGAAATTGTTTTTTCTGCTGTATGATGGGAAGAGAACTGTGTTGTTGTTACAGCGAACACGTGGAACGACCAGGACGTTCCCTTCGTGGTGTAGCTACTGGAGGCTCCAGCACTGTTGTACAGTGTATGGGGCGTCGGCCACGAACTGGAGGCAGGTCGCAGCAATACAGCGCCATTGGAGGCCTTCCCGGACAAACAGACCAACTCCAGCCGCTCTCCGTACTTTGTGACGCGAGCCGAGTGAACTAACTTCCTTTGTTTACCTCTCCTGGACGGTTAGATCACAGTACGAACCCCCCTTCGCTGTTATATTTTTTTAAGGGGGGAGTCGATTTTTCGGTCAATTATCCGCCTGCCGAATTTTACCGGACACTGGGATGTGTACACGCGACGTTTGTTGTGCTTGAGTAGGCAGCATCGCGTCCAGAAAATGGAAGTTGTACAAGCATACACGACTGATCTTCAAGTTCTCTTCGTGGCCCGGAACGTTGATCTGCCGAGCTGCGATGCCACAAACATGCTGCATGCTGAAACAAGCCTTTATGCGCAGCTAAACAATCTGGACGTGAAAGCAGTTGTTGCCATCGATGGGGTGCATACGCAGTGTGTAGTCTGCCGCGTGTGTCATTAATTTGAGCTTTCCTTGTAAATAACAATAAGTAGGCAGGAATTGTTTGAAAACTTACAATATTAACAAGCTGTTCACTTTAGATAGTGAAATAACATTCAAAAAATTATAATATTGATATTAGTCTGACTGTCCTTGATTCACTAACTACGAGCAGACTGTGTGCGACTGACTTCTTTGAAAAACATATTCAAATGTTTAAGCTAAGAAAATGTTTGTATAACATTGTTTGATATACATATATGTTTTTATGGGTCTGCCATTTGTAAAAAATGTTTTTTTCTTAATTCTTTAAACTACAAATATTTACCAAATATTTATACTTTACTAGTCTTAACTAATATTTTACTGGTAAACACTGTGCTATATTATCGAGAACTGTGTATACTAAATATTCTTATATATGTTGCTTATGTTTTACCCTCATACTAAAAACTGTAGTTATGTCACTAACATATGTTGTTTGCAAAAGCAGGTTTCTGTTTTTTCGTTTTGTTTTTAATAACACTAAATTCTGGTACAGATAATCAGACAACGATATTTTAAGTATGTTCAATATTTCCACATGAGTAATTCTTTGTTTACCGTAACGCTAATCTGAATTGTTTTTCCTGTAGCAATAATATCAATTGTTTAAAATGCAACACTAGCATAACAATATTTCCTGCAAAGAAAAGAGGAATTGTCTCATATTACAATTGCGTACAAATCACGCAGCTGTAAACTATACAACTGCCAAAACTTTATTGGTTTCGGTTAAGCCTCCTTTTATGACAGTAGTTAATTTATCAAAATAATTTGAAACAAATGAAAGTGAAGTATTAATACCAAAGACGTTATAAAAGAACTATATTGTTGCGCTGTTCTATTGCTACATAACCAAAATGAACGCTGACATAGTGCAGGCGAAGATAGGGAATCGTGAACTTTAGCAGGGGTTAAGGTAAGGTTTTTTTTTTCAACAAAAAAACTATGGTGTAGGACATCACAAGTTACGGGCCGCAATATGGCGGCATTCAATTTGGTCAAACGTAGAGATTAGCCGACAGCATTGATCTTGCCCCCCTTGGTTAGTACAGTAACTGAAATTTCTAACTTAAGAAATTTAGAAATTCCTTTCTCTTAGTTTCTGTTTCTACGTTGAAATTAAATACAATTTTAAACATTATTTACCTATTACGATTAAATCACTTAGTTTTAACAGTTCAACTGTATGTACTTCGCACTTCAATAATGTGCCTTTGCCTCACGATAAATTCAGGATTACGAAATTTTAAGATAACTCCCTAGTTAAGGTACGCTTGTGAGATATGCACCAAATAAATGGGACGCTAAGAGTGACTTTGGCCAGCGTATACAATGGAGTATCAACACTACTGCCAATACACATGGATGCCTTACAGCGATTTAAAATTATTCTCTTTGTTACATGTGTCTTTAAGCCGTAACCAACTGATTTTTATTTGAAGGTGTAGTGCAATGCATGTTTCTGGCTGTGTGTTTTTCGCATTCGGTTGACACTTTGCCCCGTAGGACAGTCTGAAAAGCCACTTTCAGCTAATTTGAATAGCCTGAAAATAATTTTTAACCTTTTAGCGCCATAGTTGGAAGTAAGTGTTCTTTTCGTAGATAAACAAATGCAATCCATGTAAAGTAGTTTCGTCGAAAAAGGAACGATCGCAACTCAAACTCAAGTAGTAATCAAAGTAAAGGAAGTACATTTTTGGTTAATTAATTTTGCAAATAAATTTTTGAAACGAAATTTTTCCTGCGAAAATGCTACTACTGTAACACGCTCAGAAATCATGCAAGTATTGTTTAACACTAAATATACAAACTTTCACATATACACATGTTTAAAATAATATATATATATATATATTTAAATTCTAGAATATTTCACCTCATGACATTTCCTTAAGAATGTGTTTCGTTTTTAAAATGACCGTGTTTAAAGTTTTATCCTTTAAGATAACATGTATTAAAATTTTATTTTCAATTCATCTTTGTGGTAGCAATGTTTGGTACGTAAGTCCATCAACATGAAACGGTTAGCAAAATGTACTATGTTTTTAATATCATCCTACCGTATAGATTTCTATAGTCGTAAAATTTCCATTTTGAAGACTTCTGTAATATGTGTTTAGATTAAGTTATTCATTGCTGACGGTGTAGTATCAGTTGCGATATCGCGACTTGGCCGTGTCTCACATTTGCCATCAGCATTTCCGTCCAGTGATATATATAGACTTTATCAAAATTGTACAACTGATAATGGCTAATAACAAAATTGCCTATGAGTAGAATCAAGTAAAAGCGTAAAGACTCCGCATAAATTAATATAATCTACAGTTTGAATACAAATTCTTGTATAAATTACGCCACATTCCTAATAAAAGTTAAATTTCTTACATGATTGGCGCATTGCCAAATTATATAAAAATTTTAAAATTTAATACAAGTTCCTTTGAAGTAAATTAAATAGTTAAGTACGAAATTCTATCAGAGGTCCAGTCGAAATACTATGTGAAATGCTAAAAATTCGTTTAAGTATTTATCATGGGCAGCTAAAGTTGTAGTTCATAAAATTTTCATTTTGTTCAGCTATATACTTGTAAACACTGTTTGCTTATTTATTTACTAAGAATTAATTTACTGTGATATTCATATTGCAATAGGATGATTATCACAAAATGCATAGTTATGTTTCCTGTTAATGTTAAATAAATAATTATTATTAGAGTATAAGTCTAAATTTTACTGCTCTTTAAATAAATAATTTTACCAGCTTAGAAACACGCCTAAAAAATGTTTTTTGATTCTTCGTACGTGTTTTACCTCCACGAAAACTACTATATTTATGAGGAAGACATGCTTTTTTATTAATATTTTGATTCAATTAAGTGACTGCTAAGTCAATTCTAATTACGCTACTTAAAAAAAACTAGAAACTCTCCGATAGACACACTCATACACGAGAATAATATACGCAGAATAATCATTCACGTAAACTAGATGCTATTTTGTCCACGGAGGAAGAAGTAACCATATCCCGTCACGGTTACTGCGAATAAATCTAACTAAACATGTACCATTATAAATTTGTGCAATTTATTTCCACTACATAGTTAAATTATTTTTTATTTTACTCCTACTTGCATACCACAAAATTTTTCCTCTTGAACATACTATTAATGTTTTAACATTTAATACAAAAACCAAAGCGCAAATCGATTTCGGACAGTTCTGAGAAGTGATTTGTTCTGAAATGTTGTGAGTATATGTTTGTAAAATAGAACATTACTACGAAATGTTGGAACCTGTCTGTAATAACTGATTATAAATAAAATGTGAGTTGTCAAGGCTTCAACGAAATCAGTAAATTTTACTTATTGTAGCCATCATAAATTAAGCTAATGGAGATCGGACTATTACTTCAATGGCTAAGATGAGTACATAGTTTGTTAATGTTCTTCCAAAAACACATAATTTACATAATGGGCATTTTTACTAAGAAAAAAAACAGCAATGAGGTAATTACAGCATGCTACAATGATTACAACAGCAAATGCAGGTATGAAAACAAAGTTTAACGTATATTAATTACAATGTAAAGGGGGTACTCAAATTTGTACGCGTAGCTGATTTCTTAGATATTGTGCAGGGAGCTTTGGTAAAACATATGAATAGAAAGTTTTGAACAATTTTGTGTGAAGATCTGAGTTACTGAAACTATTATATAAATTAAAAGGAGGCTTAACCGAGTCTACAATAAGGTTTTAAAAATATTTTGTAAGTGTATTAGATCCTACTAACAATTAATTTAAGTACATTAAATTTATATAAATGCTTAGCAATTGGCATTATTGCAACGATTTATTTCTAACCTAACATTTATAAAGAATTTGTGTTAAAAAATATTTTAATGTGTGCATTTTACTGAAATACTCTTGTTTTTTTTAATTGCAATCATTTTTCATACAAAATTCACTGTTTTCTTATTTTAATACACAAAACAACGTTAATCCTGAAACCTGAATTGTGACAAGCATTTCAGATATTTGACTGCCGCCTATCGTGACTGTAAAACAATTTCAGAACAACTCTGTAATTCTTTGTTGAGTCATTAAACGCTTGCGTCTAGCACAGCTCAATAATGAATCTGCCTACTGTGAAAGCCAAAGCCGCCCTTGCCACTGTGTGGGCTGAAAACTTCATTATAATAACGTGCTGCATAGTTTGTCTTGTTGTATATTTGCCAAGAAGTAATCATGCCATTGTGAATATATACCATAGAAATATTTATTATTTAGAATACCAGAAAAATAAATGAATTAAATAATTTCTATGTAACTGTTTTCTTTTTTATTCCTTCAACCTTGTTATGTGCTTTGAGTAAAAACAAGACGTTACCAGCGTAAGTGACAAGCCTACTTTCCTCAAAAGTGGGTGCACATTAACTCTGAAATTAAAAATCATTTACATAGTCAAGGAACATTAAATAATAATATCGATTTGGACATGTGATAAACAAAATATATAAAAGATATGTAAGTACACTCAGTAATATACGAGTACTGAGTTTGATAAAATTGGGGAAAAAATTTTCTGAGATGTCTTCCTATCATAAAGATAAAAATCAGCCGTCGTTTTCAAAATAATACAATAATATGAACGAGATACGCAAAAGACAATTCAGCTTTGTTTGAAGTACGCGTACCACGTTTAATTAAAATCCTGATACTATTGCATCCTAATAAGTCAAATTATGCAAAAATAGTTATCACTATAAAATTACGAACATAAATTGAGCAAAATACCAAAAAGTCGAAGCAGCTTTAGATGTAGTACGTGAGTGCACCGTTTGACGATATTCTGAAAAAAATATTTCCTATTGTATGTGTGCTATGCCGCCACATTGAAATATAAACACCTTATAAAAATATACACATAATTTAAGTCAGATTTGTGTGCAGTATACGTGTAACGAGTTTGATAAAATTCAGAAAATATTTCCTACGATATTTATAGCTATGTTAAAAATATGAAATAGCCGCAATATTCAAATTATGAACACGGATGAACTAAATACACAAAAGTAAAATCAGACTTTTACGTAGTATTATGTGTACCAAGTTTGAAGAAATTATGAAAAAATATATCCTGAGATATGATTTACTATGCTAAAAACAAGTCGCCGCCATTTTTTAAATATGGAGACAGGATGAACGAATCACACAGAAGTAAAGTCAGCTTTGTACGCAGTATACAAGTTACAAGTTTTATTAAATTTTGAAATAAAATATTTCTAAATATATGTAATATTATGCTTAAAAAATTAAAATGGCCACCTTTTTGAAAATATAAACACAGGATGAACGAAAAACACAACAGACAAGTCAGTTTCGTAAGTGTTACTTGCGTAAAATGTTGGGTGAAAGCCTAAAAAAATTCCTAAGATATGTGATACCATGATAAAAATATAAAAATGGCTAACATTTTGAAAATATTCACACAGATATGAACGAAATTCACAAAAGTCAATTCAACTTGTCTGTAGTATGTTTGTACCAAGTTTGATAACATTTTAGAGTATGGCTCCTTAGGTAGCCTATCTAACTTGATTGAAAAATGTTAAAATGTCTGTTATTTTAAAAATGTAAACATGGCGTAAACGAAATGTATAATAGTCAAGTCAGATTACAAAGTACTTTATGTGTAAAAAATTTGACGATATTCGGTCCTGTTCAAATGTTTTTAGAAGACACACACATACATGGACACACACACACCTACACGCACAGAAAGAATGGTGATCTCATGAGGCGACTTCGCTCATAACTAGAGACAGGAAATTTCACGTAAAGATTTTTGCTTCACTTCGTTTCAGTGCCTCACGTGCGCACCTGCATCTCTGCTATGTGGTCCGTGATTGGATGCCGCAACACCCAGCGTGTGGAGGTTAAACCCGCAAATCACAGACGTGATGTGTCGCAGTTATCCGTGTACTGACTGGCACAGTCAAATGAATAACGACTCTGCACAAAAACACTCTGCAAATAGCCATGATGTTGAGTTGCAGGTTTGCACATACCGCACTGAAACAAAATGGGACAGAAATCTTTTCGCCAAAAATTCCTGTCCCTACTTATATCTGTCTCTATTGGAAAACAGCTACTTCTGATATGGCAACCCTGTAACAAGAGATCACTTTGCCACTGCTTCGAATTTTGTACTGTATGTTCCATTCTCTTATCCGTCTTTATCAAGGGCAGACGAACGAATGAGGAATGTCCATTGTTATAATATAGGGCATGCACCATAACCCTTGTCGCCTGGAGTACCAAAGAGACGGTCGCAACCTAACAAAGTACAAGATGGGGAGGGACCCTGGTTTTTCCCGAAAAGAATTTTGCCTCACTTCGTTTCGGTTCCTTACGTGCACATCTGCAGTTCTGCTTCGTGGTCAGTGATTGGATATTTTAACTCTCTGTAGCCTTGGGATTCTACCGATAAATCACAGCAGTGAGGTGTTACAGAGACTTTATTGTAATTGGCTCAGACAAATGACATACGGCTATTCATATAGACACGCTGCCAATAATAACGAAGCAGAATGGCACATGTGCACATACGGCACTGAAACAAAGAGGGGAAAAAGTATTTTCGCGAAAAACACGGGTCCCTAACGACGGGTAGAAACACGAGAATTTCGCGTATTCAATATAGGTCAGGTTGAACGCCAATAATCTATATATCACTGTAATTTCTGTGATTAGATGACAGTTGATTTGACACACCCATGACGACTACTAGCCAGTAATAGATAGAGATGATGGTTTATCGCGGGAAGACTTGACTGTTAGCTGGGTTTCAGCGTACGTTCAACTTACCAGAAGATTACCGGCTTTCTCTTGTACGTGGAGCTGTTACCCTATTTGACTGAGTCAATAATAATTCCTCTGTTGTAATAGTTTATGCATGTTATTGGCCTGCAGGCAGCTACGTTGTGTCAGACGTATATCACCCAACCATACGTGTTGCAACTAACAACAGAGTTTTCAAGGCTATGTTGGCAAAAACCATTTTCGCGGTATACCATCATCTTTAGTCATAGATAATGAAATTATTTGTAGGGAAACAAGTGCTACCCACTTGTACAGTTAGAAGCCAATGCATATTGGACTTTGACCAGTGCGTGTACAGGACTGAGAAGTCTACGCTGCTGTCAGATGAATACGCGATAATCGTACCTCTAACACTGGGTAGAGACGGGAAACATTCGTGTATTCACTGAGCTGTAGGCTAGCCTTCAAGAATATATGTACGCTCAAGCAAACAGCGGCTGTTCATTAGTTGCTCGCTGACACACTGATATAAGGCTGCCTTTAGTTAAACTTTTATTATTGTCCTTGCGAATTACACGAGGTGTCCAAAGGCTATAGGACCAATTATGAAATCAACACGAACGTTAAGTTGGCGCCTAAAAGAAAACGTGAAAAAAAAAAAAGATTTAACACTAATTTTGCTGCAACAAGACTTTAAGGGGGAGTGTTAGCTAATTGTACTGTATTTTCAGTATTTGAGACATTACGTTTATTCAAATTGTGATATCAAAATTTTCTCTTCGACTAAGTACAGGAAAAATTCTTGGTAAACAGTTTGACATAAATAATAATGGTATCTTTCATTAACTTGTCATGCAGAATCATTGCAAGAGATTTCTTGAAAGTTAAGCAATTCGTTATCTTGCAATGATTCTGAATGACAAATTAATGAAAGGTTCCATTATTAGAAGAGACACTGGAAAATTGCGAAAATGTTTAAAAAAAAGTCTCCAATAAACTGTATTATATTAAACGTGACACATGTGAACAGTTTTGGGACGAATCACACACGCTGTGTGTCCAAGCTGTACAGTTCGAGCTGAGTCTGTTGTAGAGAGAAAAAATGCTACAAATAAACGATAGCCAATGTTGATACGAAACATTCAGTGTTACATAAGTCACGTTGGAGCCTAGCAAACAGTCAACTATTCCCGAGATTTTCCAGTGTCTCTAATTATTAGTTATGTCAGACAGTTTACCAAGTACATACCCTATGCTTTGTCGCGGAGAAAATTTGTATAATACAATTTGAATAAGTTATAAGTAGAGACATGCAAAATTCGCGATATCATTTGGTAGCAGACTAAACTTCACTTTCCTATACATAACAAAGCATAATTTGCTATTCAATTGGCCACGTACTTAAATGTGCTGTCATTTACGTGTTACGTCTTTACAGAGATTTGCCTATCTATCGTGTAAGCATTCTCCGTTGCAAATCACGACAATATCGGCCAGTGGGAGACGTCGAACGAACCTATAGTCACTTGGAGTCTAGTCGGCTGCCAGAAAATAACGCGAATTTTGCATGTCTCTAGTTATAAGATATGGCTCAAAAACTGGAAATAAAATAAAATAGTTTAACACTTCCTGTTAACCAACTCTACGTATCTTCGAATTTTAAATTCTATTAAATAGCTATTGTTATGGCAACATTCACAGTGTTGTAATTAGAGGACATGCAAAATTCACGTTATTATTTGGTATCAGTGCATTGCTTTGTATACACTTGAGCACAATATTATGAGTTTGTTATCCACAAACCTCTATGTGATATCAGCCGGGACCTCTGTTTTTCGCGAAAAGAATTTTTCTCCAGTTTGTTTCGGCGCCTTACGTGGACATCTGAAATCTGTATCATGGTTATTGGCAGCGTGTCTGTGTAAAGAGCCGTATCTAATTTGACTGAAGCAATTACAATAACGTTCCTGCAACCACACATGTCTGTGATTCGCTAGTAGAATCCCAAGCTTCACTGACTTGTAGGTTAGCTTACAACAATATTTGTGAAATCGTGCAGACAGCAGCTGTTTATTATCTGCTCGCTGACACAGTGAAACGCGCCTGTATTCCATTATAGTTTTATTATTGGCTCAGCTACTTCAAGGAAGTGTCGAGTAAGTCAACGACCAATTGTGAACGTGATACAGACCTATAGTTGCTGGGATTCTAGCTTGCGCCTAACAGAAAACGCGAATTTTTCAGGTCACTACCAATAACTGACCATTAAGCAGAATTTAAGATGTGCACGTAAGACACCGAAACCAAGTGAGGCAAAATTATTTTCTTGAAGAACAGATGTCCCTAGATATCAGTTACATGTGTAAATACTTTACATGAGATTGGTCACTTTACTGTGTGTCTTTCAATTATTGGTCAGAAGCGATCTCTGCAGCAGGCCACGACATTGTGGTCCAATAGGGGACATCGTGAGAACGTACATGAGCCTGCAGTCTAGTTTGCTGATAGAATATAATACGAACTTTTCGTATTCCTAAGGTTTGTAATGGACACAGAAATTTCGCAAACTCATTAGAGGAAAGGTTATGGTTTGAACACCTGTATCTACCGTATGGTTCAATTCCATGATTGAATCCTTGTTCATGACACTCGAACTTGATTACTTTTAGCTAATAGTAAACTTGTTTGTTTAACATTCAGTATTTTTGTTAAATGAACAGCTGGCCACTCACTGGAGAAGCAGCCAATATACAAGTAGCTGAGGACAGAATATTATACAGGACTGTGCAGTCCAGCCAGCTGGTCGTTGAACACGCGAAATTTCCGGGACTCTAGTTATAAGTTTACAAATTGTTACATCGGTGTAACAAAAAAGACTGTTCATGTTTTCTAGGTAACACAAACACTGATGTGTCTTACCGCAGTCAAATATTATGTTAAGCTGAGAAAAGGAAACGCTAGTATTGCTTAAGGATTAATTAATATAGTTTCATATGTACCTTTCGTTGAATTTACTTTAAAACGTTTAATTGCATAATTAACTAAGAACAACGTTAGTTACCGACTGTTTCAAATAACCACAATGAATATACTGCAAACAGTAAAGCAGTTGCAGCATTACAGTCTTTCAGTAGTTCAGATTAGTACGTTCTCTGAAAACAAATACTTGCTGTAGGCCAGTGTTTACTGTTTCATCAACGCAGTCACACATGTGAAATAATCACTACGCATATGAAATAATCACTCATTTATTCTTGCTGATATGTGTTATAACTAGCAGTGGCGGCTCGTGGTATGTTGCCAGGTAGGGCTGCAGTTGCCAAGAGCTGTACAGGGTTGTGCGCTGGTTAACTCTACAAGCAGCTGACACGCTGATGTGCAGGTGCCCCTTACTACTGAGTGGTCACAAAATATATAGTAGCCGGTAAATATTTCATGGTCGTTGGTCTACGGCGCGTTCATCAAGAGTGTACAGTTCCGACTATCTGCAGCCCCACCTGGCAACAATCCACGAGCCGCCACTGACAAGTAGGGCCTCGAACTTTTCGCGAAAATAATTCGTGGGTTCACTGCAAGCATATTTGTGAACTGAAGCAGATAACACATGCTCGTTAGCTGCTTGCGGTTAAAGTGGTATACGTCTGTATTACTTACATTTGTACTGTTGGCACAGACACTTTCAGGAGGAGCCAAATAAGTCAAAGACCAATTGCGAAAGTGACACAAACTTACAGTTGTTGGAAGTATAACTTTTGCCAAAAAAAAAAAAAACGCGAATTTTTCAGGTCTCTAATCACGTTTTTTTTTGTGACAAACTATGCTTTAATGGTCTGTACAAACCCGAGTGCAGTTTTCCATTTTACTGGATGACGGTGTTTATACGATACCTTTCGCCATTTTTGCTGCGTAGCATTGGTGACGCGTAGAGTTTAAATGACTGGCTAGGATTGGTCTCCGAGTTCAGCCACGGATGGTAACAGAGTTTATTAGAAATAGAAGATACAAGGAATAACAGTATAACAGAAATAGAGGCGCGAGGAGGGGTTAGGGGGAGGCGAGACAGGAGATAGGCAAGAGATCACTCTCCTTCCCTAAACCAACAGGAGACTCATCTCTCGTGTCGCAAGGGTGTTGGGTAAGTGTTAAGACCCTACTCCTCAAGTCATCGGATTCCTGGGATACCTTTGTTGTTGCAATTCGCCTCTTTTTGATGACTTGTTCACTACCCAGCACCCACCAACCGCCTTTTTGCGACGCCACCGACGCCGCAGGACTGCGGCACTGTAACAACGTAAAATAGCCTGGAGTTTAATCTGTTTGCCATGGAATAACTGGAATATTGCTGGTCCCTAAGTATTAGCAGTGAAACTAAGAGCAATTCGAATGTACAAAAAATGTTTCACGTACTCTGTAAAACCGATTTGCTTGCAAACTAAAGTGATAAAATTTATCAGATGGGTGCTACAAGAAGAATGTCACTTATATAATGTGATAAGTAGAGGCACGAATATTTCGCATATACCTATTCTAGGTCAGCTTGAACGTCAAGAGTGTATACTTCATTGTAAGTTCTATGATCGGACGACAGAAGTTTTGATACACATTTAACGACTACAGACCAGTAATAAGTAAGGAAATAAACCATCGTGGTACCCGCTCGTACAGTTAGAAGCCAGTGAATTTTCGACTCTAGCCAGTGTATATATAGGACTGAGAAGTCTAGGCTGCTACCAGATGAAAACGCGAAATACACGTGCTTCTAATGATAAGCCATGAAACAACTAACGGAAGAAAAAATATCATTATCGGAATAGTGTTCAGTGTAAAACAAATTCAACAAAAGTACAAAAATATGTCGAATGTGTACAATAATTAAACGTAAATTTTTACAAACATTGTTTGATAATATTCATAAATTGTGCCCAATTACGTTTTTCGTCTCCTAAAGCCTAGAACGTGTACGTTTCTTTAAATACAAGCCCAATGAATGTACCTTACACACAGTAGTACTTTCATACTTGCTTGAATGGGCCTACACGCCAAAATATTCAGAAATATTAGGGTAATTTTTTTTTGGTATTGTGACTAAACATGGCTTCAGTTTGTTTTCTGCTGCCAATAAACAATATATCAGGATAAACTTAAGTACGTAAATGTGTCAAATAAAAACATAAAACAAAAACTACTTACACAAGAACGTGCATGAAGATGATAATCGCCTCTTCATACACGTTACTTGCATACTAGTCGGCCAGTCACACGACGTAGTCTTGAACAAGAAGTTCTACACATTCTTGTTCAAAACTGATAGCCGTGTGTACTAGGCATACGTGAATATATTACAGTGACGGCATTCGTATTTGGATAATATAAGGTGTTAAGACAGCTAAGAATGTTCAAAATATTAAAAGATGCAGTTTGTAAAAAGTTTACATGTATCAAATGTTACTTAACAACTACACTTCAAAATTAAAACACAGTTTGATCTTCTCCCGTGGATTACGAGTAGTGACCGGAATTATCCGTAAAATTAATTTTGCACCACTTTGTTTTTCTGTACCCTACGTGAACATCTGCAATTTTGATTCATTTCCAGTAACATGATGTTACTGACACTCAAGGTTTAGTGGTTCTACCTGCAAATCACGGACATGATCATTCTGAAAATGAAAGTGTGAATTAACGATTATAGAGGAAATTATATTTATTTTGTGCAACAGAACACAAAAATTAGTTGAACTGTTAACTTACAGTTAGCACTAAATCAGTTCAACATATCAGAATATAAACAATTTACTGGACTGATTACGACAAAATTAAACGTTAACAATTAAACTGCCATGCATGTAATACAGTGCAAGGTGAACAGAAATTCTGATTTAATGACATATTTTACCATCTTTTCAGAACTTAAAAACAACTGAAAATAAAATAATGCAATATGAAGAAGTTTGATCCGCAAACATTATATGGGGACTTGTGTAACGTATTATAAGCTGGAAAACGTAAGATACTGTTGTTCGATAATTAATTTTTAAATTAGGTTAACATTATATAGAAATGTATTTATTTGGTTTCATCTTTACAACTAAGTATTACTTAAAGAGGTTTACTTTTTTCCAGTAAAATAAGTTAAAACTAATCAAAATTCCTTTCTCAACGTTTCAAACATATAAGGCCTGAAATAATATTCCAGGTAGTTATTTAACGTACATGGTATAAAGTATCGTTTGAATTCAACACTACAAATTTTCAGTGCCTGTACGGCAAAAAAAAAACGAATTGGAACACGGTTAGTAACAAACAACTTCAAAATTAACTTTTTCAATCATTCAAATGCATGTCTCAACTGCAGGGCCATTAAATATAGCTTTTATTTTTTTACAACGAATATAGAAAGTCAAAACGCATTTTTTAATGTTAATGTGTATGTGTAACGTTGGAAATAATCACCAAACGTATTACGCTGTGTTTTATATTTATAAGAATATAATGTTCAATTTTAAGGAACTTGTATGAAAGACAATTTCATTTTTCTCAGGTAACATTCATTTTGTATTAATGCACTATATTTAAATACTATCATTAAAACCGAAAACTGAGTTGATTATAGCAAATGTAGTGTTTTGAACAGTGATGTAAAATTCCTGATGTTAACAGGTAAATTAAGTCAGACAAAATTATATATACACCACGTATACTCACATACACACACATACATTCATACATATATGTGTGTGTGTGATTCTGAGTAAAACATTGCTTACTTTTAAATAATTATATACTCATACTTACCTCGAGCAACTGATAGAAAGAAATATGTACTTTCCAAAAGTTCAAAAATTTGCGCTGAACTAAATCCAAAATCTGAAATGTAACTGTAATTTTTAAAAGTTTCAAAATGTATTACTTGGTAGGCCTAATATATGTCTACTTGAGTGAATAGTTCTGTAAAATTACTGTACCGTAAATGTGGCACGTATGTGATACGTGTTTAGTAATAATGTTTTACAGAAAAATGCGTAACTCATTCCAAAATGAAATCGATGAAACCGAAATTTTTATTTTTAAAACAAAGACGACATAACATGTTACAACAAAACCTTGCTACTATAATACTGTGTACAAAAATCGTATTCTATTTGCTGATACATTATTACCAATTTCAATTATGTATCTAGCTAGATATTTGCTTTACAAATAACGAAATATGATTTAATTTTAATGGTTTTGGTTTCGAAAGAACTCTTTACTTAATATTTGTACGAAATACTGTTCTCCTTTTAGACAACGTTTTTAAATGATTTTTTTTTTTTTTTTTTGCAGACTGAACTTAGAGGTGCAAGTAAATTCACACCAAAGTACGACGAAAGCAACTTCATAATTAATTAAACGTCTGATTTTTTATGCTCGAAAAAATTTGGAAACAGTGAAATATAATTCCCTAATTTTAATTTGCTGCCCATAAATTTTTGTTTTATAAGTTTCGATAATCATGTTATTAAAAAATTACTACGAAATCTTCTGTATTGTTAAATATTTTTGCATAGATTTCTGTAAATAATTGGGATTATTTTGTTTTTGTAATAAAAAAATGTACGTGAAAAGGCCAAGAAGGCCGCATGCCTCTAAATGAGTTACCCGTTAATGGGTGAGTTAACGAAAAATCGTAATTTTTTTTAATAATCTGTATATGTTAACTAGATATGGTTTGTTCTGTAGACATAAGTTGCGTCTACTTTCTGTAGTAATGAAAATTGTCTATCTTTCACAGTTTTAGTACAATGCTATGTTAGTGATTAAATATGCATAAAATGGTTTTGTACTACGAAGAAAAACGAACTTACTTACAGACATGAAGTAATTCGTACTCAAGAACACTATCACTGACTACGTCAAGATGTGTATAACAATCCAATGTTGAGTATTTTTGCATTTTTTTAAAATTTGCTTAGTTAGACACAAAAATAAACTGACTTCTTGTATTTTTTATAAAAAACAATTATAATGTGGTTTTATGGACACCTGCAGCTCTGCTTCCTGTTCAGTGATTGGATATTTAGCCTATAACTGTCAACGTCTAGGGTTCTACCCGCCAATCACAGACGTGTGGTGTCGCAGTGACCTTGCTCCGATTGGCACAGTCAAATGAGCCACGCCTCTGCTCAAATACATTATGCCCATAACCATGAAGCATAGTTGCAGACGTAAGTTAAAGCTATACAGTACCATAGTCATCTTTAGTAGAAGGCCGCGGCCTTATATCTGGCAACCCTGCCAGGAAGGGTCATTTCAACACTTATTTCGGCTCACCAACGGCAATGGCTTCACCTGATTCGCCGGTGTGTAGGGCAGAATAACGAATTAGTAGGGCCCGGAAAAAATTCACGGTTTCACTGACCAGTATACGGCTAGCCTCCAAGAATGTATGTGTATTCAAGCAGACAGCGGCTGCTCATTAGCTGCTCGCTTCCACGGTTAAATGGGCATGTGATTAGTTACATTTTTGTTATTGGCTCAGAGACTTCCAGAAGGTGTCAAATAAGACAAGGGCCAATTGCGAAAGTGACGAACGTGCAGTTGCTGGAATTCTAGCTTGTGTCGCAAAGAAAACGCGAATTTTTCAGGTCCCTACAGCCATTGCCTTTGGAGAGCTAAAATAAGTGTTAAAATGACCCTTCCTAGCAGGGTTGCCAGATCTAAGGCTGCGACCTTCTAATAAAGATGGCTATGACAGTACATGTAAGGCATTGAAACAAAGTCATGAACAATTCTTTTCACCAAACATCACTGGCTCTGTTCGTACATGTCTTCACTAGCCCGCGACACTGCTCGTCAGTGTGAATTATTTCATTCCATAAGTTGAGTAGTTCTTGCTTCTTGTATAAAACCGATTTATGCAATTTAGGGCTTAGACATTCCCACATTTCATTACTGCAGAAAACAGTCATAATTTATGTCTACATAACAGTCTACTTGTCGTACAAACATAAAAGTTATTAAAACAATTAAAACTGTGCGTGAACTCTCCACCTAAGTGCTAGTGGTCCAGGCGCGGGAGACGTGTTGTAGCGTGCTACGGAGAGTATTTGTTCTTGTATAACTATTACAAATGTTTCCAATGCGTTTATCTACGAGAAGAAGACACACTTAAAACTGTGTAACTATGATTTTAGAAATGCAGTCCACTAATCCAAGCTCCTCAAATGTGCTAAAAATAACTTTTTCACGTTGCTGTAGCTGAGAAAATAGCAACCGTAATTGCAAAACTTAATCATTGAAACCTGCATATGACTTCATCACATACTTTCCACAAATAAAACAACAGGATCATCACTTGAAGTCCCTTTGAAGAAAGGTTTCTACGAAAACACTGCGCGCTTGTTTAGTCCACCGCGCCTAGAGGCGATGATGTGTTTGACGGACATGTTATATTCGACTTATCGCCTTCCCTATTTCCGGGCCTCGAACGTAAAAAAAAGTAGCTAGCTTCCACTAATTTTTACGCTGTTGTGTTTGCGCCATGTATTGGACTACGAAACGGGATGACAATCTCTCCGTCAACCCTCACCGTAAGGGATCCGGATCCATGGTAACGTCCGCAAATTTGACTAATTTGAGCAAGACCGAGAAAGGTTGTGAGACAGGACGACTTTTGAGACATGTTTAGAAGAACACAAATTTACACCCAGCCGGACTTAAGAATCTAACACAGAACCCTGCGCACCAAAGTCGGCCGCTTAACTAACAGAGTTACGGGGGAGTCGACCCGCTTGGCCATCGCTTCCCCTTTATTTTATCCATAATTTACAAAAAAAAGCCTAAAACTTTTACTTTGACATGCTACGCTATGAAAAACAAAATATGTTAGTAAAACTTACCCACCCATGTATAAAATGAGGATTTTCCTCTGTTCTGTTGTATTCTATAGAAGTTTCACTGCAAGGTAGTTTTGAAGATAGAGCTATTTATTAAAAACAGTAATTGTACGCTGTTTTCGCAAAGATGAGCCAAGTATAACTATTACTCCTTCAGCTGTTAAAGTGACAGAAATGCAAACGTTACCTAAGCTAGTGCAATACTTATGGCACGTAGTGGTGATGTTTACTAGTGTATGAGCCAACAGCTTCGGACGCAGAAAGTCAGCATTTCAGTTACTTCACAAGAGAAAGCAGATTACATCTGCAGGTGAGATGCAAGCGGTAAGTACAATACTGAAGTTAGTTAAATTGTGCACAACACTGGCAGGGAAGCTTGTTGAAGCCAATTAAATAATTATTCTTCCTGTCACATACATTAGTGAAACGTGTTATCTTAATATACAAAATGAATAGCCCCACTCACTCACTCACTCATCACCGTGCAACCCAACTCGCTGGACATTGATAGGATGGCTTCTCCAAAATTCGAAACGTACGGGGGTGAAAATGGTGAAATGTGTTTACAATGAATCCCGTGTAAGCACGACATACTGGAACGAAATGGAATGCACGACATTCCCGTTGCAATGACTGTGTCGACCGTTCTTCAGTAGCGATGTTTGAAGTGGTTTGCCTCTCACCACCGGGCACTTTGCCGACTCTCTGACATGCCTCCACCAAATAATTAACCGATCGTCCTCCTTCTTGTGTCATACATCATCGCAAACTGTTTCCTGGACAACTAATCCAAACGGACGTGACGTCGCAACATACTACTCAGAGAACATAAAAAAAATTTGGACATACGCCACTGCCGCGAATGTTGCCGTGTTGCAGAAAAACTGACTATAAAACAACAAAAAAGGAAAAAACGCTGTGGGAAGATGCTACACCATTTACACTCAAAGCAAACCCGACCAAAACGAAATTAAAAGAATCGGTTTTTATCGTCAGCAATAGTAAAGTCATCAGCCAACAAAGTATTGAACTAAAAAATATACATATAATAAAAAAAGAAACAAATTTTAATTCAGGCAATTAATCAATACAGGTTACGTTTTTCCAAACCATTTGTTAACATAACAATAGACCTGATTTACAGCTCACTGCATATAAGCCCGTTGCAAGCTGCGCGACCAATCAGGAGGCAGTTTCACTGTCATTGGCTGAGTTACATGTAAGCATTTTTCCTATATAAGACCCTTGTTTTTCCAGATGTCACAGTCAGTCCGCTAGAATTTCTCAGTCTGTACACCTGCCTGAAGACGGGAGCAGATACCAGTTCCCAAAACGTCACATCTGTTGTCGTCTTGAGAAGCCTACTATTTTCCGTCTGTTTTTTGTCGGTGTTGTATCTTGCGTGCGTTCACATCCATTCGTGTCACTCGTTATTTGATTTGTGTTGTCGTCGTTCATCCATTTAGTGGCTTTTTCGTACACCTAATTTTTGTTGGTGCTTTATTTTTCGCCAGTTACTTTTTTTTAAGTCGTCCTTCTCCAGTTTACTATACGCCATTTATGAATTAAGAATGAGTTGTTTATATCCGGTCTTGTCCTTGGGATGTGAATAAATTCCTTTCAGATATTATCTCTACGTTTTACGTCTGTTGACTACAGCTTATTGACATTTATTCCTTTGTTTTATTTATTTGTGGGTTTTTCTGCTATACGGCAGCAGTCTCCCGCGATGGCGTATGTCTAAAAACATTCATGTTGGTAATACGAACCCACTGCAAGAGTCGTTCAAAGATCACTTACAACACAGTGTCCCGTTTTAAAGCCGCTGCCTATGCAATATCTCTTCGCGAAGGCACGGGTAGTGTTCTACATGTTAAGGTCATACTCTCTTATTTCTACTTTGTTAGCAATATTAATTTTTACGCCTAAACGAGAGCATATATAAAAATATGTTTGGAAGTTTGGTTCACAATCGTCTTCTCCATGTTGGATAGTTTTTTAAGGTTGTAAATACAGTAGTTTTTGCTAACTATGTAATTAACGAAATTCTGATCCGTTGTCTTTTTATGCGAAACCGTACAATTACCTCTCTTGAAAAAATTATCTATCATAGCAAAGCCATTTTAAACAAAACTGCCAAACATATTTTTTACGTCTGCTCTAGTTTTAGCTTAAAAAATTAACTATCGCAATAAGACTAGGTACAAGAGAGCAGCATAGCATTTAATTTTTAACTCAGTATTAGTCGAATATATATATATATATATATATATATATATATATATATATATATATATATATATATATATATATATATATATATATATATATATATATATATATATATATATATATATATATATATATATATATATATTGCAACCGCCATCATGGTGCGGCCCGCATTGCTAAAGAATCATATAGTACATTTTTACTAATTTAGAAAGTAGGAAACAGTTGAATATTTTCATCTCCGAAAAAAAACACTGAAACATTTACTCATATCATTGTTCTAGAATTTTTTCATTTTTATACCAATATATTTCTCTACTCAGAACTATTCAAATTTAAGCCACTCTTACGAATTGCTAGCGAAACAAACCTCACCTCACGCTTTTTTACCTTAAAGTTAATTTTATTAACAGTGGCGTTATTCTCATATCAAGGCAATTAAGTTATACCTAAATGATGAAATTTAGTTTTATATTTGAAGAACTTTATTCAACTTTTTAGCTCATATTGCTGCAAGAAGTGTGATTTTTATATAATTTTATTAATCCGAATTTTATTTTGCTAAAATTATAACTACTGGACATTAACAAGCACCCCCCTACAAAGGAAACTTACAGCAAGATATCTGCGTAAAATGCTCGAGGCGAGTATTTCCTTCATGTTCTTGCGTTATATTTCACACGCTGGGTGGCGCACAATATTATATCTTGTGTGAATGTTTTTTGAAAATAAAATGAAGCCTGTGTGTAGGTAGCCCGCAGTACGCGTCTGATGCGAACGAAGTTAACGAGCTTCTGTCTCCCAGATATAATGAACTGTCAGTCAGACATATTCAGATTTTTAACTCCGTCTATGTTATTTCGTCGTAAAAAAATAATTAAGAAAGAATTGCGTCACGCTCCTAACCAGCATATATTTTTCATTGTCATTTTCACGCCTAAAGCAATCGAAAACACCTGCCTTCAGTTGTACATCTCGAAAAAAAAAGTACTTAAACATAAAGAGCAATTAGTCTCTCATGTATAAAATAGAATAACAGAAACCACCTATAAGTAATACACATTATTACTTTTAATATTTTTTGTGTGTTGGTATTTTTAATTTATTTTTATTTCGTGTTGTTCTTTGGTTATATTATATTCATATATTGTGTTTTGTATCTAATGTTCATCCTGTATTATTAATAGGATGTTTTACTGCTCGAAATACCGTAAGCATAAACATAAAGTAGTTGTCCGTTCTTTGGTTCGCCTACTAGCCTTATTTTAATACAGTACGTAGTTGCAGCTTTTTACAAAATGTATATTAAAGTCATTATTATATTGGTGGTTCATAAGTTATTATTAATTGGGGAGTTTCACTCATGTGGTAGCTACACTGTGGGTTTATTTAGACGTTATTTACGGCTAAATGGCTTTAAGACAGTTATGGTTAAATGGGCATTTATTTTACCACAATGGCAGGTACTCTGAATTCAAAGAAGTTTACAAAGTATTATATTAATTTAGGAGAGGAGCACAATATTACTGATTATTAATATATTATGGTAAGTTGAGGGTTTCTGCCACATAATTAGATCTGACGACCTTACCGATAGCTGGACTGATGAGGAGACAGCATCGCCGGACAAGTACGCACCCGCCGGGGCTCGACGATCGGATGAATGCTGGTGGACGACAGACCTCGCGTATACTTGGTAACCGTGCCATATATAGGCGTGCTTGTTCTCATTATTGCGCCACTACGAGGGGGGTGAGGTGAGTTGTTGTCTTCCGTGGTTTCCCAATGCTGGCCTAGTTACGAACCGAACCTCTCGCTGCCCAGCTTGCCAGACAATATCACAACAAGCAGCATTCTACAAATAAAGACACACTTGTAGTTACATGTCCAATGCACAAAGACATTCCATCACGGCACGTATTAAAGGTACGGCAAAATGAAAGTCATCATATAGTGAAGCAGCATATTATTATTAGTATTATAATTATTACAAATAACCAAAAGAAGACGACAGTATGAAGCGTGTGCTTACGCTGTTAAAATAGATATAAATTTGACCTTAAATAATCCGGGAAAGGCCAAATGTCCTTTTGTGTAACTTACACTTACGTACTCATATAAAGTTCCTCGAATAATATTCTTACACACGCGTCACTAAGACACTTTGAACAATTTGCATGGTTACCTGTTCCATGCTTCGGCCATTTATACAGCAGTAAAGTAGAAAATTCATAAATAATTTAAATTGTTAAATGTCTGTAACTACGTTCATTATATTATGAGCATGCTTAAGTTACTGATAACGTTTACGTCTTACTGATACTAAAATTTCTGCACTCAAACATAATGTTGTAGTCAGAATTATAAGATAATCTACGACTGCAGGCGAGAGATCTTGTGACCCAACCGATGAAGTTATTCATATGTGCAGCACTTGGAATTATTACTCCTCCTCTAAATAATTCGCGAAATTATTAGGTCCCTATTTACGTTACATATGAGGAAATTAATGACATTAATGAATTCAATAATGTTTATATAAACAAATGAATTGTACTGAAATTATAATGAAAGGTAAGTAAATTAAGAAGAGCCTTCACGCAGTCACACACGCATGATGCAACTTCCGAAGGCATTACATTTCTGATATTTTCATTATACTATTCTTTTCGTATTCTTCCTCATTTCGTGAAATCTTTCAAATGTTACTGAGAAAACATGCCACGCAGATACTTAAGAAACTGAAAATAATATTCGCATATTCCATAGTGGATAGGAAAGCTTTATTTCGGAATCGCTGAAACGTACAGAGACGATATTTATGGCGTACGTCAACAAAGTGACAGCGATTACAATGAATTCAGACATTCACAGTTATCAAAGTTTTTTTGTCTTACCAGGGTGATTACGTGTGTTAGAATTTTTTTTTCAGCTACGTAGTTGAGTTGTCATTTTAACAAACACAAACATTAGTGATAGTGATAACACATTACTTTTATTAGTACAGTGTGCTGGCAAATTAGCTTAATTCGGCAAGTAACCAACGTTAAATGCCAGTTCGTAATTTTCATGATTATCTACTTCACGATAAAAAAAATTTTTTTTAATTATCTTAAAATATGTGTAACTGGTTTTGTCTTGTATGTATAAACTGCGATTCATGGTTACGAATTCCCATTTATTAAAAGAATGACAAAACCTTATAAATACAAATTTATTACTGCGCAGTTTTAGAATAACCATGATTCACATGGACTATAAAATTAATCATTATAGCAAGTGCAAAACTTTCCGTCTCAGTCCCTTTCTAAGGTTTGTCGTTATTTTCTGACGCATTTTTACAAGTCCGCGCTACACAGAGAAAACGGTTTACTGCAGTGAACCATTTACATGTTTGTATGTGGATAAACACGCGTGTCACATTTAAAACAGCGAAACATTTGGTGCCCGGCCAGAGTCGTTCTATCAACAAGAGGATTAAGTCGAACATAAGAAACATTTTTTTCAGCCAGCAAGAATTTCTTGTATCAAATACAAATATGTTACGCCATACACAAACGTATGTATGATTGACTGTACTAAACAATTTCCTCGGTTCTGAATCAAATATGAAATATGAACATTTTGTTAATTTCTGATTACGTTTTCAAAACGCTCTGGAATTGTAATGATATTACAGTAGACTGTGTAAAGTAAAAATATTCTATGTGGTTTCTCATTGGAAAGCGTACCTGAACGTGGTATATTATAAGGAAAATGTCTTCAAATAAACGTTTATTTCAGGGTGGGGAAATAATAATTTATGTTCACGATTCTTCTTTATAAAATTTATTTCAACGATAAAGAATAATCTTCGGTGACATTTGAGAGAAATGTTTGTGGCATGATAGCTCATCAGACAGAACAAAAAATAAATAGAAGCAAATAAGTTGAGTTACACGAAATAAAATATTGCAGATAAACAACGTAGTTAAATATATATCGTAAGCACTGTAACAGGCAAAACTGAATAGTGTTTAGAACCCTCATTCATCAACTAAAATACCTTACCATTATATCAGTAATTCATACCACTATATGAGATGTCACGGTAATTTTTGCACAAAAACTGTTTATTTTAATATAATTCTCCAGACATACTGTACAATTTGCTGTAAAACCAAAAAGTTTATTTATAAAGTTCTCAGGCTGAATCTTCATTCTTTCATGTGACGAGCAAGATATGACTTCACTTTCCTTATAATGTTAAGTTAATCCATTTAAATAAAACACCTTAAAAGAATTTCTGGGAACAGTCTAATTTCAAGATTTTGAGCAATAATTAAGTAAGTGTTTTTTTAAAGCATATATATCATAATTTCTTTCTGCTATGACACGGCAGATTTAACTAGCACCTTTTTCATGTCATACTACAAAAAAAATACTTGCCGTGGTTTAAACACAGAACTGTGGCTCCGTTATGCGAACACATTTTAAATGACCATTAACATATAATTAGAATTTATTGATTAGTGAACATACGCTGATCAAACATGTGTTGAATGACAAAATACGAAAACGAACAAAAAAAATACTAAACACACACAAAAATAGAAAAAAGCAATCCCAGAAAATTTTTGCCAGTTTTTTCCCTTCAAAATAATTGTCTAACATAACAATTATTTTGAAGGGAAAAATACTTACAGAATTCCTCTGGGATTGGTTTTTATTTTTTTTGTGTTTTATATTTGTTTTTTCTTGTTCGTTTTCCTTTTGTTATTCAACACAGGTTTGATCAGCAAAACGTGAGCAATGGCGTATGTCCACAAACCAATAAATTCTAATTGTAAACTCCCATTGCAACAAACATTTAAAAACCTCATTAACATGTGAAACATGAAAAAAAAGTCATGATTTTCCTCTAAAAAGAAGTAACATATTCTGGTGCCATAAGCTAACGAGATAAATGTAATGCGATTAAACGTTCGGCCTGTCATCGTATCCATGGGCATATATATTTCTGGGATATTTTATATTCTTAGATGCTGAAGTCCGACTACTTGCTACAGTGGTTAGTGTACCTGATTTGTGGATCAAGGGTTCCTGGTTCAATTCCAAGCCAGATATCTCCCCGGGTTCAAGACTGGGTGTAGGACGTCCCCTTATCACCATCCTGCAAAAGGCAGTGGCGATCCACCACAGTTTCATCGTCGCCTAGTCTCAATTCAGGCATTCGACCTGAGGTTCCAATCGGTATGTGTGCCGTGAGTTAAAAGAAGAATGAGTGACAGATTTTGGTCAGCGCTTAACATTGAGGTCTTCAGATGAGGAGTGACATGAGTATGAAGCAGTACCGGAATGAGGGAGCGGGGGAAACGGGAGATCCCCGAGAAAACTTGCCGACTAACGGCATCGTCCGGCACGATTCCCACACGAGCAAATCCGGGGCCCGACCCCGCCTGGAATCGAACCCGGATCGCCTTGGGGGGGGGGGGGCGAGTGATCTGACCACTCAGCTACTACGGAACCTACTCAACGAAGAAGAAGATTCTAAAGGGTGAGACAGTATTCTGGCATATCTCACTCAGTTCTGACGTCGCCTTCCAAACCAACGTGACTAATAGTAAAGCTCTCAGTGCACTTGTTAAAACTGATTGTCTTGGACTTAACTCGTTGGGTAAACCGTGTGCCACTATTCAAGCGAATTCTGCACCTCGCCCCCTCAATCCAAGAGAATTTCAGCTGCCAATAAAAGCAGTCCATGGTCTGAGGACTTGGGACGTGATGGCGAGTTACCATTCTCCGAAGAGGATGGGTTGTAGCGGAAGGAGAAAATTGAGGGAGGTGGGAGTTAGCTTTGGGGATAATTAATGGTTGCAAAAACTTTGAAGCGAAGATGAGCTTGCTGTCTGAATGCTCTTCCCGTCCCGACTAGCCTCTGATACAAAGGCACAGCCAGATTAGAAGACGAGAACCTCCTTCCCTTATTCCAAACCCTCTCCTTTTTCATTGAAACTACTTTTGCTTGCCGAAGGTAAGATGGGATCAGCCGTGGTGGAGTAGGAGAGGATGGCTGGGGGTTAAAGCACCTAAGAGTTTATTTCCCGCTCCAAGAGTATAATGATTTCACCTTTAAGGTGAAACTTTCTACTTGATTAGGAAATACGCGGTGGCAACAGCTTTCTCGATTTATCAAGAAGACGAATAATGAGTTGCCATCCAGTAACGAAGTTGATAAAACTAACTTCAAAGTGAAGATATTTCGAACTTATTAATGCTGTAATTACGGGTAATTGACGTTCTTAATAATTTCGTTTGAGAAATCGAATGTCTTAAACAGAGGTGAAAATTATTCGTATCTGTTTCTGAAACTTTATCTTGAATTCTTTGCTATTGGAGATTTGTTGTTCAAGATCACACTATAAATAAAACAATTATTTATTCTACAAAAATTAAAAATTTTAATATTGTAACCTAAAATTCAATTGCTGAAGTTATTTTTGGATACCAGTTTTTAAAGCCAACTTTAGAGGATTTTTCTTCTTCTAGGCATCGATAGGTACTGTATATGAGTCCAACAGAATTATCGTAATATTTTTAAGTAAAATATGTCACGTTAAAATTTCTGTAACGTAAGATACGCAATGACTTAATATTTGAATTTGTAATGTGTTGTAAAATGTATTGTATTTCAGCTATTTAAAACAACATAGGAATTTGTAGTGAAATTTTCTGTTCTAATCATATTTAAATCAAAATATTGATATATTTATATAACTCACGAGACATGAAAACAGTCATAAGCTATGTTACCTTTATTTGTTGATTACTCCTGTGAGAACAGTACTTTGCCGACTGCCTATTTCGGGCTATTTATAGCAGACTGCTTAGATGCCGGAAAAATTCTCGTGTTCACTGAACTGAAGAAATATCTGTTACTTTTGAACGATTCTTGCAAAGGGGAAAATTTACAAACTATAGAAATACTTTGGACATAACACCATTGCAGCTAACTGTGTATCACCGGAAAACCAGAGAATACACACAAACAAACAAAAGGACTTTGTTTGAAACTGGCAAACATCACATCAACCAACACGCCTGGAATTGGCCATGGCCACTATACCACTGTGATTACTTGTCAATTTTTATTAGCTTTCGTTTCCTTCTATAGTGAAGTGACCGTTGCATCATTCTAAGTTGAAACTATTATTCGGCTTCATCTGAAAAATATGAAAAAAAAAAAAAAAAAAAAAAAAAAAAAAAAAAAAAAAAAAAAAAAAAAAAAAAAAAAAAAAAAAAAAAAAAAAAAAAAAAAAAAAAAAAAAAAAAAAAAAAAAAAAAAAAAAAAAAAAAAAAAACTCTTGTACGTCCATTATACAGAACGTAAAAAGAGAACCGCCCATAAATCAGAAACTTAAGGCCACTGCCTGTCACTAGGGACCCGGGTTTTCCGCGAATTAGAATTTTGCCCCACATTGTTTCAGTGCCTGACGTGCACATCTGCAGTTCTGCTTCGTGGTCAGTGGTTGAATATTTAAACCCTCTCGAGCCTTGGGATTCTACCGGCAAATCACAGCCGTGAGGTAAATTATTATCTCGAAAAACCAGTGTCCCTACCTATCATACACGTACACATTTTACAGCCAGAACGCAAATTAGCCAACTACAGTATAGTCTTCTCCTACTAAAAAGTCATAATATTTGTAGGCCTGGTAAAACAAAACTACATTGACAGACTAGCATGCCTTAAGGCCCATTGCACACACAGCGGATGTTGTACCGTCACCGCCGTTTCACTAGTAGTCCATTGTAGTATATAGCTTGAACATTCGACGAAAAAAAAAAACCGATCGGTAAGTTTAACGTCGGCGGTAGCTGTGCAGCCGCCTGGTGCCACAGTCGTCGACGGAAGTTTATACCATCGCGTCGAAGTAGTGGGCTACGTGATCAAATGCACGTTTACACAAACAGAGGATTTTACCACTCCTGCTTTTGCTTTGGGCAGTATGATTTGAACTCTCCTGCAGTACTGTTTCTGTTTCCGCATCGAGTATCGCTCCCCTCTGTGCTGTGTAATGAGTGACGACATTGATAGTGAAATACTTATTTTATTAGTTGAAGCAAAGCCTGTACTATGGGACAAAACTCTAGACTTTTGTAAGGACCGAAACGCTACTAAAATCGCTTGGGAGGATGATGTGTGGAATTGCGAAGTGATTTCTACCAGATGCAAGAAAATGAAAAGAACAATTTTGGTAAGTCCATATTCCTTTTATAATTCAATTAATTAATTATGTCTGCATGTGGATCTGTAGGTAGATGTCGAAGAAATACCACCTATTGAGATTGTGCTCATGAAGCAACTTCCGAAAAATATTATTTAGTTTACATTTTATGGTTCATAGACACCGAAACCATAGTCATTGCAAAAGCTTATATATATATATATATATATATATATATATATATATATATATATATATATCGAAACTGATACAGAAAATAAAATAATGTGATATTACATTTACACGTTCATTTTGTTAAACTAAATGCAAAGAAATATTTATGTTGTCATCTGCCTACTCCTGTAGGCTGTGGCATAAAGGTTTTTTTTAAATGGAATAAAATATGTTTAAATGGAACAAATATGTTCAGTTACTATTGTACTATTTTGTTTATTGAAACATTACACTATTCTAACATTTCACGAATTAGACACAGTGTGACGATAAAATTGTTTAAAAATGTTATACTTTTACATCTGCCAGGAAACCCTTCCTACATTTGAAACAAAATATGTAGAAAGAATGTTTCTCACATTTTTAGCGGTGAGGCCTCCTCTGATCGTGTTCTCGCATGATATATCCTCAATCCCCACTATAGATGTTGCATCCTGAACTATGTAACCATCTCTATCCCTAAAATAATTGTGATGAACAATGCAGGCTTTAATAATATCAATACCTAATTGTGGTTGAACATTTAAAGGTTGATGGAATATTCTCCATTTATTGCTGAGAATACCAAAATCACACTCTATGTACCTTCTTGCTCAACATAATCGATAGTTAAAGATTCTATTTTTCTCTGTTAAATGTTTCCCAGCATTTGGCCTTAACAGGTGTTTGTGTAGCCCAAGTGCTGCATCACCAACAAAGAAATATGGCACGTTCGGACTTCCTGTACCTGGTAGGCACTTCTCATCAGGTAAAACGTTTGAACTGTTTACTATTGATTTCCACAGCTGGGTCTGTTTAAAAATTGATGAGTCACAGTTCTTCCCATAACTACCAACATGCACAAATATAAATCGGTACTTACTATCTGCAATACCCATCAACACAATTGAATTGTAGTCTTTAAAGTTAAAATACATAGATCCACTTCCTATTGGACTCACGATGCGGACGTGCTTACCGTATATTGCCCAATACAATGCGGAAAGTTTGCTTTGTTTTCGAATCCGTCTGCGACTGATTCCCACGTTTGTTTTGTGGGGTGTAGTATGCACTCACTTTGCATTACCCTCCGCACTGCTTGACAGACATCTCTAACTATCACTCTTGCTGTTGATATTCCTACTTTGAAGGAATAATGAAGATCGGTGAAAGTACATCCACTTGCTAGACACCTGAAAAACGCACAAAACATCATCATAATTGCATAGTACACATTATAAATAATTTATAAACAAGTTTAAGAATACATACATAGATTATACATAAATTAAGAGTATTATGTTTACTTTGTCACTTCCGAAAGTAAAACAGCCTGGAATTCGTTTATGAATTCTAACCTAATAGAAGCAGTAGTAGTTGCTGCGCATACGCAAACAAAATGTCATTCAAATTGTGTCAGGTTCCAAATTATTCTGTACAACAGAGACAGTACATTGTGTTTTTTTTTAATTGCTTTTTTTCCCAGGAAAGGAAGTGATCAAGCGTTGGAAACATCTACGTGAGACGCTTTTGCCATGGCCGAGAAGAATATGAAAGAAAAGAAAATCACTGGTTCCGGAGCCACCAAGAAAAGAAATTACATATTTACTGATGAACTCCAGTTCTTGAAAAAAATATACACTAAGGCAGACACAGCAGAGAGTTTTGTTGAGCAAGAAAACAACGATGACACCAACGGTACATTGCAACCTGAAAGCACTCTACATGAAGACGGAATTACAGCATCAGAATCTGCTCATCCTTGTCTACTATGAAAAAAAAAAAAAAAAAAAAAAAAGATGGATGAAGTAGATTTGAAAATATTGAAGATTTTAAACAAAATGGAACAACCTGACCACCAAATGTCCTTTTTCAATAGTCTACTTCACTACACACTAACTTTCAGTAGTAATGAGTGGCTTCAATTCCAAGTGGAGGTTCTTCCCCTGATTTCCAATATCAAATATCACAACGTTGCCTTGCCTTACTATCAGGGATGCTCTACGCAACGCTTTTATCATCAGCAGCATCATATCCGCCCACCACACTCTGATCAACAGCCTCAAATATTTTCACAGTCAATTCAGCCACAGTTTTATATGAATCCACAATATTCCCATCTTCCACAAATGCCACCTTACGATCTACCAATAATTCCCTCACAAGGCGAACCACCTAAACCACCATGCCAGCTGAGACAAACATCTCAATCTTTCACAAATCTGACTCCCTACCCATCACAACAGCAGAAACCACAAGCCTCAGCAGCTCAACTTTTTGCCGAGTACGTTGGCGATGAAGATTGTGGAAGATGTTCTACACCAAGTTCACTTTCTTCAAGTACAATGGATATGTATTCCTAATTGTATATTGATTTACTTTGATATACGTTATATTGACATATTTCTACTTAATCTGTATTTTTTATTATTGTTCTTACAACAGTTTCTACTGTCTCTGGCACATATGTTTTATATTATATTACACCTTATTATGTTCACCTTTCATATGTACAAGTTTTGTTTCGCTTGCCTTAGTGTTACAGCCAGCATTTCTACCGGTTGACTACAGTTCCTCATTTTTTGTATTTCTGCACTGAATGGTATCTTTTAACCGACCATACAGTTCGTCAAAGGAAGTCATTGACATCCTGAAATAGTTGACGAATTTTTTGTCGTCTTACCTCAACTCTTCAAACAATGTGTAGAATGCGCCAGCCTCATTTCTTCGTTTATTAATTGGATTAACCCAAAACAGTCGATATTTTCTTCGCCTTCTCATTCGACGATGGTATAACAACAATGCTAGGAGCTGCCCTTCATTCGTTTCAGACTACAAAAACTGAACTGACATGGGTTCCAGAACACTGCTGGTACCGACGTATATTCCTCCGCCCATTGGCGGCGGTGAAATATCCGACCATTAGCGTCGGTAAAATATCCGTCCATAAGCGACGGTACAACATCCGCTCGGAAATATCCACTGTGTGTGCAACGGGCCTTCACAGTAGATATAAATGTTATCAATACCTAACCAAAAATGTCACCGGTTAATATAGTCATTGCGTGACATGCAGTAGCAACATATAAATACCCAGCATCGATACGCCATGAATGCAAGCTAACACTTATCAAGATAGAACGGTCAGAAGCTTGTTTGTAAGTTATATCATACTTAACACACATTCATTTCAACTAATACATATAAATGCATCATAGAGGTTACACATTCGGAAGAGCATTCAGAGGGATCAAGGCTCGATTCCTAGAACATCCATACTAATTTTTTCTTTACCATAATTATTTGGACATCAATACAGGCCAATGCTCGTATGACTCATAAGTACTGGCATTGGTAAAACATTATTTTTCTTTTTCTTTAAATGAATAATTACGTTCCTGATGATATCGAGACGATAAACCCAAGTACCTATCTACTTTCTACCAACATGCAATAGTATATTCTCGTACAAATACAGCAAACATATCGAACCTTGCGCTGCTACTTGACTATACCTCTCTCTTTTTTACACTTACATACACCACCACACATACACACGCCAGTAGAGCACGTTTATAATCGATATCGACTACACACATCACTGAGAGCACCACACACATCTCCGAGGACACCGTGCATTTCTCTGAGAAAACCACACACATATCCGACGGCACAGCATACATCTCTGAGAGCACCACACGCATCTTCAAGGGCACTGCACACATACCTGAGAACACGGCATACATCCCCAAGAACACCGCACACATCCCCAAGAGCACCACACACATCCCTGAGAGCACCACACACATCCCCGAGAACACCGCATACATCCCCAAGAACACCGCACACATCCCCAAGAGCACCACACACATCCCTGAGAGCACCACACACATCCCCGAGGACACCACACACATCCCCAAGAACACCGCACACATCCCCAAGAGCACCACACACATCCCTGAGAGCACCACACACATCCCCGAGAACACGGCATACATCCCCGAGAACACGGCATACAACCCCGAGAGCACCACACACATCCCCAAGAGCACCACACACATCCCCAAGAGCACCACACACATCCCTGAGAGCACCACACACATCCCCGAGAACACGGCATACATCCCCGAGAACACG
>PNEQ01100780.1:53970-73666 GCA_003012365.1 Medauroidea extradentata | reverse complement strand
GGTCATTTACTTCCTTTATTTATCATGATGATGATAATTGATAAAAACATGAACAGTGAACACCAACATGGTTGTACAAGACAGACACAGAAAGTCACTATAAAGGAACAACAACAACAGACAATCGTAAACCATAAAAACAGTAGTCCCAACCTATCAAAACAAAACTTTATAGCAACATTAGATTATAATTCCAACAATCTTTCAGTTACATGAAGCAATGAGAAAATAAATGGGGAACTAGCTTAGCAATTTTGCTGTGAATTCCATCTTAAGGCAGAAGTAAACACACTGTCAACCTAAATTATAGGATGCATCTGTTCGAAATTCCCCTGTGAAATTTTATTGGACACAAAAATACAACTTTTTATGAGGGATTGGATCCTGTTCATAGAAATAACAGTACTAAAGGAAAGCACTTCTAATCCTCCCAGAAACAGAGAAGATCCAGTAGACCACATGGGATCTTGACTCCACTCCCTCCCAAACTATCACATTGCCATGAACATTCCTGTGAATGTTTTAATTCTGGAATTAAATATTATCATGAATTTTTAAATTGTTATTTAATTTCATTGACTTGTTATTAGTACCTTAAGTAATGACTTGCTAGTTGCACATGCCAACAAATTGTAGTAAACACGTAAAACTAGTACCTTTAGTAAAGGACAAAAAATTAAAGTATGAGGTCACCTTCAAAGGCACAGTGTTGAAGCTTCATTTAAAATTCGTAACAGCTTTGTATATTCCTAGCTACGTAGCTGGCTAATGGATGATATATTATCTGCACCTTCATGATAACAATAGATGTCTCCATTAATTAACAAAAGATTATTTCAGTCCCAACCAGTAGGATTGTGCTGTAGCTTATCAACTTTTTGGACAAAGTTGGTTTATGCTTGGTGTGCCACATTACTCTAGACAGTGATTTAAAGGTTGAAAAACACTGGCATGGAATAGAATTTCATCCACAATAAAGACCTACCAAAAGTTCAGAAACCTAAGAGCACATAGGCATTGTAATTGTAAATTTTTGTGGAAAAGCACTGGTATTTAGTGACTGAGATTTCAATATGAGATTTTTCATTATTCTATGTCAGTAATGGATTAATGCAGGATAGTTGGAAGAAAATTTGTTTATCTTCCTGGTAACTTTCTGTGCAGTTAACCAATTATTAATTTTTTACGAACACTTTGGAGCCTATTTTATATTGAAAGGTGGAACAGCATATGTCTCTAGACAAGTGAAGTCATTATATATTTTTTTCTCAGAGTATTTGAAGCTTAGGGAAGGAATACGTTTGTAAGAGCTGTAATTCATAAATATTGTGATACAGTTTTGAAAACTGTCAAGTTAATACTCTAGGTGATATTTCATGGCGTGAATGAAATAAACGGAAGTGTAATGTGAGTAAATCACAGTTTGTTGGGGAGAACTTTAGATGCTCATAAATAAATATTGGAACCTATGGTCACAGTTTGTGTACAGTGGTATTAAGATGAAACACTGATAATTGGATAACCAATTTTGTAGTAAATAACCTAACAAAGTGGGTATAATTCACTGTTTGTTTTAAGGAGGATAAACTTTATGTTTTGCAGATCAGTGTGATATTGTGATTTACAGTTGTAGTCTAGTAGAAGAATTTGTTATTTATTTGGATGGGGATGATGTTTTTATTAACACTGTTACGTTACCTACGTTAAATGTGGGGCTAAGTACTATTTAACATCTGCGAAATTCTGTCCAGGGGGCCGATTAAATATCGGTTTTTATGAGTGCAACGCAAAATTTGCACCTGCGTTGCATCTGGTTGCGCTGCATTGGAATCATATACTTACGTAATGCCACAGAAGAAGCATTTAACTTGCTCTGCACTTGCGTTGCGCTGCGTCGGTACAAATAGCAGGTGGAGATATTTAATCGGCCCCCAGGCATGGTTAAGTTCACAGCAAACATGTGACACCCACAATATTTTTTGTGTGTTACAGAAACAGTTTCCTGTTACTATGGTTTTATTTTATAAATAATTTTTCAACAAATTATTTTAAAAGTAACTATTCTATTTTTAATAAATGAAGTGTAATACACTGTTAATAGTAAAATTGTTTTAGTTGAAGGAAAAATATATAAAAATATTCTAACTAATTGAGACTTCTGCATAATTGGAGATAATATATCCTAAACCTTATTAGCTATTGTGATGCAAAATTAAAAAATGACTGTGAAAGTGTGACAAATCTTGTAACAGAAATTTTATAGCCCGTAATTTTAATTCAGTCTCAACATACCTAGTTTGATGCCAGCTAATAAAGCTAGCTTACTGCCAAGTCTCTGAAGATTCTCGTCTGCATAGCCAAGAAAAACTGTTGATGAACGTTGCTGCTTGTTTGAAGAAGTTTCCAGTCGTATTTTACTATACTTTTCAGGCAGCTAATTATACCATTATGTACTTCATTATTTTATAATTAATATTCTTTTGGAGATATTTTTTGCATTAACAGAGATTTGTATTACAGTAGAACCCTTTTACAACGTTTCTGAAGTACATAACCCAAAAAATATCTTCTTTATAAATGGGAAAACATTATAGGAAGCCAATTTCCTATTTTTAAACAGTTTTAAGAACCAAATGAATGTAGCCTTATAACCAGAAAACTTATAAGTGGGAACATTTTAAGAGGGTTGTACCGTATTTTGTTTCGGTGATAGACTTGAGACTATATTTTTTTCTTTTCTGCAATTGCTTAGTTTTATTCACTAATTTATACTGATCCAAAATTATATGGTCTTTACACACGAAACGTCAGCCCTCTTATACCACTATGTTGTTTTATCGTTGGAAGACATGTTTAATTCAAGTAGCTATTCATTTAATACATTTGCTTAAAACATTTTTGTTTGATTTTCAATTTGTTTATTTTATCATATTTAATTGTAGGTTATTCTTTATGTTATTAAAGATAACAGCAGCAAATACTTATTTTTTTTACAATAATTAAGCCATTTATTCACTGTTTCTTTCAATGGAGATAATTTCTAAAAAGAGCTCATACTTTCTCTTCCATGTGTAAGTGTTGTATCACATTCACAAGTACAATTTGCCACTTGAACTTGTGACCCCTTTTTAAATGGTCGGATGTGGAGGCTCTTGAAAAGAAAAATTAAGTGTGTGTGTTCTCACTACACTGCCATGAAAGTCTTTGCTCCAGCAGAATTCTGTCAAGAAAATAATTCAGTTTTATTTAAAGAGAATCATTACATAGAAAATATGATTTTTTTATTATTAGTATTATATTTACTTATCTGTAGTTTAGAAAAAAGTATTTAAGCTTTTCTACATGTACATCAGAACTTTTGCTGTTTAACTTACACTAGCACATGATGCTGTGCTATTTGGCTGAATAACTAATTGTCTTTTGTACTTAAAGCATCGCTAGTACAGAGGCAGTCATGTGCATTCTTCTTGGTGTAGCGATTTTAAGGGGGCCTTCTTACTTGTGCTTGAAATGCATTGCAACGAGTTGCGATTATTGCTATTTTTTTGACGAAACTATTAATGGCACATTATATTTATATATCTACGAAAAGAACACACACACTTCAAACTGTGTCACTATAGTTTCAAAAATTCGGCACGTTTATTTTAAACATAATTTTCGTGCCCCTCAAAATGACTAAAAATTTTTTTTCAGACTGCCGTATCTGTGAAAATAACAACCGGATTAAAAAAAATGCAATAATAGAAACAAGCGTTAGACTTTGGACTATGCTGGCCATAAATAAAATAATGTGGTCACCTCTCAAAGTCCCGTAGGAAAACTGATACTGCAATAGTAAAGCACTGCTCGCTAACTTGCGCTTGCGCGGAGAAGCGATAATGTATTACACACGTCGGTAAACGGTAACCTTACCACTCCTGCCTCACACACACATATGCAGCCTAGTTAGGGAGGCCTCTTATGAGTGCGTGGTATATAATTCAGCGCTAAAAGCATCAGTTTAGAACTGTAGCTTTCTCGAAGCCAATTTTCAAAAATAAAAAAAGCAACAATCCCAGACTGTAGTTTATGCCAACTTTCTGAGCAAAATTCTCGAGTAACTTATATTTTTAAGAACAATTTCTGACGCTGAAATCTCGACATTTAATTGCGGTGCAAGAGATCACGCTTAACAAATGCGGGTAAATGTTTGCTAATAAAGGATTGTAGTTATGTAGTTGTTCTATATTGACTTTCAAAAAGTGTAGATTTCAATTGTAGAACTCAGCGTTTATTTATCTACCACGCCCTCTTAATGGTCAGCGGTGTGAAATGAGCAGCGTCTGTATCTAGCATGGAATTCTTGTGAAGCATTTTTCATTTTATATTTGGATGTGCAGCAAGGGAATCCCGTGTAGTGGATCTAAGCTCGAACATCTGCCTCTCGTTGGACCGACCTGTGCGGGGACATCTGAGGGCGCTCGTAGAACTCACAGCAGATGCTGTGTACAGGAAAGTCGACGCGCGCGATAAACATCAGAGACCTACATACCGCCGACAAGAGCGATACTGTTCCACATCAGATAAGTTGGTTCGCTTGACACCCGCCACGGTTCCCGCCACGGTTCCCGCAGCACCGCCACTCTCCTAAGGTGCTTACGGAAACGTACTGGGTCGGTAGTGCTGGTCACGTGACTGGATCTACTCAGTCGTTGGATGCATAACGAGCGGTCGTAAATCGGAAGAATACTTACTTGGCGGCCTTTTTAAAAATATAGCAAAATCTGCAGAAGCAGTAATTTCAGTCGCCGATCTGGCAGACCTATATTATTAGACCAGGTTAAAACAGTGCAGAACATCCTCTGTGCTGGTATAATGTACGTATGTAGCATTAAAATTTCGTACTAGTAATGATAATTGATTCCATACCTGAATTACGTACTCTGGCGACATTTTTACTTGATAAACTTCTCCAGACTTGGTCAACAAAAATACTACTATCCGACATCGTATTTTCCGTGAACATGCATTCAACCCGTCTTACAACATATTTTTTATTATGTACACACGCGGGAGTCTGTTTACTTTTTACGCGTGCTTTCCTTTGTATCGTCTGCTGGCTGTTATCTACCCTGCTCGGGAGCACGCTAGATTTACGGGATTCAGCAACGGGAACGAAGTGAACATTTTGAGATCTTGAGGGCCGGTAAATCTTTATCGCATGACGTTTCCGACCGATTTACTCGCTATCGAGTGAATCCGAAGTAATTTCCGTAAGCGCCTCTAGAGACACTTCACTCGACCTGTACGCGTCGCCAATCTACGCGGGACGAGCCATGCGTTCCATCAGTTGGATGTTGTATTTAGCGTTCCCATCCCCATCTGTGGATATACGTAAATGCCAACATACAGGAAGGCTGTTTAAAGAAACTGTGCAACAGGAAATGGCTGCCTTTTAAAAACTCAACATTTTGTAACCAGGGGGCGGATCCAGTTTATGCCTTAAAAAATAGATATACCCACACTCCAAGCCAAATAAGCCCCTTCTCCCCCCCCCCCCCCCGGACCATTTGGTTTATAAGGTGCGAAACGGAGCTATTTAAGAAGTTTTCGAACAAAAACAATTGAATATACCACTTAAAGAGATTGTAATATTTTAAAGATTAACTATGCTTCGAGAGATTTACGGGGAGAAGGGGGACTTGGCCCCCTGGACCCACATATGTTTGGTAACCAAGCTGTGTATAGTGAATATTGTGAAATAATTGTCTCGGTTGCCATGAAATGACTTCTCGTAGTGGAAATTTGCAGTAAAGCAGTGATCGCAATGTATCAATTATTGAGTTGTCAGGTTTATTTCCTTCGTTAGTGAGAGATGGGGCGTTATGACAGTAAATGGCAAAAATTGATGCAATTAATTCACCGCAGTAATAAATAATTTTGACAACCTCTGCTTCAAAATAAGCATGTCAGCAGGGTTTAGCATTCTGTGACGTAATTTGCTGTGACAGTGGGTAGTTAGTTACATTCATTGTTTAAAAGATGTGGCAGAGTTTCAGTCGGTTAGTTGTTACTTGAGAAATACTTAGTATATTTAACATACAATTGCGAATGTAATGCTACAAGTTATTGGTCTCGGAATTGTCAGGCTCGATGAAATTAAGTAATTCTAGTTTATTTATAAATATAATTTTTTGCAACGATCTTATTTCAAGTTTCATTCACGGTCATCTAATTCAATATTTATATCCAAAATTTGCAGTAACACATGTTTTTTTTTTTTTTTTTTTTTTTTACTCTACATAATTGTACAGGACGATGCAAAAAGAGCACACCAGGAGAACATCATCTGTTTGAAATCATTTTCCATAATTAGTTATGAGTATGTTAACGTCTATGTTATCGGTTCCTATTTTCCTTTGGTCCGTATCTTCGACGATTCTAGTTCATTATTGAGAGGTTGTGCACTACTAGCCAAAGAAACCACACAAATTTTTGGTTGCAAAACAAGTGCCGACGAAGCCACGCACCTCGGGTTGCATATTCCGATGACGTTGAACAACTTTGAGTGCATGATGGCGAAACAATTAAATATTTACTCCAGTGGGTTAGTTTTATAACTGACGGAGTTGATTTACTGGGGAAACGGCCGCGATTACTCGGAAATCCACTGGACTGGTGACCCCTAGATACGCTGTCCACCGATCCCGCAGTTCGACGACGAAGCCAATCTCTTTTTTCCGCCGGAGAAATACGTGCTACTTGTTTGCTGCCATATCCGCCTCTCTCCCAGCATCCCGCGTCCTCCTCTGTGTGTCTCGCGACCCCTTCCCCACCCCCGAGCACATGGGAGTGTCAAAGTTTCTTTCAACCAGTCAGAGAGAGGCACCGCGAATGCGTGAGTCCGCTATTAAAGGCCTACGTATTTATTACAGAAAATAAAGTTGTACATTATCTCATCACTAAATTACATAAATCACATTCTGAGTATTGAATACCATTTGAATCTTTTAATTAATTCGTCATTACGTCAAGTACCTAGTTACCGGGGGGGGGGCGAGAAAGGAGGGGGAGAAAGAGCGGGACGAGAGAAAGAGAGAAGCAGGAGAAAAAAAGGGGGGAGGGGCAAGGGCTGTTCTCCTGGCTCTAACGCCCATATGTGGCGTTGCTGCTGGCCTCCTAGGTCGCCAGTCTGCCGGGCATTTACTGACAAAAACTATATTTAACATACATGAAAACACTAATTACGTAGTCATATTTGATTAAGTGGCGCTTGGCAGGTTGTATTGATACCAAACAAGACATGTTTACTGCAAGATTTATGGTAGTGATAGTTTTAATTGTGTGTTTTTATTTGCCATAGATGGCGTGTCACAACCCCCTGATGATTGACGACAATGTCGTACCTGTATATACTGATAACTGCAAGGTAATAAATATTAATGTTGATGCCACTTCATTGTAATCAACTATTGCAGTTACAGAATAATACAATAAATTATCTTAAATTGAGCCTATAATTACATGTTACAATATTTATAAAATAGTCCCATTACAAATGTAACAGTCGTAGCTCACTGATGTACACTAATGGTTTACTGCGTTGTTTTAAACATAGTTTTAATGTTGCTTTCATAGTGTGTGTAATAGTGAGGTCACAAATATGATGCGTTCGTTTTGTGCCATCCTGTATCTGTCCCTGTCACAAATAGCTTCTTTCAAGTTACGTCAGTTACTTAATATTTAAAATGTATAATTCTTAACCGTTATAATTAAACCCAGTAATTGACCCCTCTTGATTCCTGACTAACTTTCTCGGCTGTCACACACGAATGTACCGTCCGCCCTCTCTCTCTCTCCCTCTCTCTCTCGAGCACTCCCGTCGACGCATGCTTTTCGTTGATTAGCTGATTAACCGCCGCCATTTGCTGCTCCTTTGTCGGCCGTCGTTGCGTCGCTGTTGTTACCACCATCACTTCTTCACTTTTCGCACACCGAATAAACACCAATCATTACCGATCCGGCCGCTGCTTCACGCTATAACGGGCGCGAAACAGGCCAGATCATTCTTCGCTGTCAGATCCCTATCCATTATGAATTTGCAACCAATCGTAGTTTCAGGTAACAAATACCATAAAAATACTGTACAGCACTAAATAAAAATATCATCTTTCGACCTTCTTTTAAAAGGTGTGTTTTCTCGACAATCATGGGTGGCTCACTTGCGTTATTTATCGCTGACTTAATCACACAGTTGAAGTCTGCCAGGACAGCTTACGTAAAAATTAATAATAAAACTAGAAGACGTTGCACCACAGAAGCTGGCACTTACGCCTGACCTATTCTGCCGGAGTTTCGTTGGGTTCTTGGTCTAGGGGTGGATAAGAAGACTTATAAGCGTTCAGCAAACTGCAATGTTGAGTGTGTTAGAACTATCTTCGAATATATATCCTTGACACTGCTGTGTACCAGAAGCTGCGGTATTGTAGTTATCAGAGCACTCTCCTCCCACCACGGCGATTTGGGTTTGATTCCTTGGGGTTGCTCCCGGTTTACGTTTGTAGGGACCGTGGCGGATGTAGCTGCTGGCTGGTGGGTTTTCTTAGCGCACTTCCGTTTAAGTGAAGTGGTTGTTGGTCTACGGTGGCCGCGGCCTAATTTCAGCATTTTTGCTAATACATACACTTAAGGCCTCGCTCTTTAGTTTTGCAGTGGTTTCGAAAATAGTTTTTTAAAACACAAATTAATACATAGGCCCTATATAAAAAATTCATTCTTACAGTGTTGAGACTTAGGCTATATATCATCGTTTGTATCATAATTTTTCTGTTGTAATACACCATACGGATGTTTTGATTTTTGCCCCTGAAATATCACATTTTGTGGTCAAAATAAGCCAAAAAGAAACGAAATAATTTTTTGCTAGCAAACGGTACATTATTAAAAAAAAAAACGCTCTGCCAAAATTGTATATCTTATGACTGTAAACAATCTCAAATTTTTTCGAAGCATTTGGTTTAAAAAATATTCGAGTTATTTGCTATTGTTTGAAGTAAAGACTTAAGATGCTGATCACGCAGAATCCCGTGCTGTAACTAAGCAGATACTTGAAACGCAATATTTGTTCGACTCATATTTATAAAACATATTTTAAAAAACCAACAACGCCTGCCCTAAGTGGTTTTAGCTGCAACAAATAAGTTTTGTTACTGATATCTATTTCAGAACCTTTACTAGAATTACAAAGTGAAAATTAATACAGTTATTAAGGGCATACAGTTCCAATATTTCGGGATGGGGAGGACAGAGTTAGGTGGAAAAAAAGGATGGGGGGGGGGGGCAGAAGGGTAGAATGTAGAAAGGACCCGGACTTAACAACTTCCCCCGGGACGCGGCTCTCAGGACGGTCGCCCCCTGGCACCTCTGCTGGCCGACAAACACCATCACCCTGTTTAGACGTCGTCACTACACACATCGTGTCCCCGCCCCTTCGTCCTTGTTCATTACTGGCCATCCATATCTTACTGGGCGGGTCCTTTTCACCCCACGCTGGCAAGATGCGTTGTAACAGTGTTTTGCAGACCTAGGTATTCCATGGAACCATGCAGATTACTGGGATAGCTGCAGTTACGTGGTCCCTTATTGACGTCAGTCACTTACCATATTGTTTTGTCAGGTGCCGCTTAGATTTGTTATGGAGCAACCCATAACAATATACTTTTTGTTTTAGTTCGCCTAACACATACAATATAGCACTTTCACCACTGCAGTAACAATATGAAATGGGTAATATTTTACCAGGTTTTTCGAGTACATTTAAGACAAACTCGTTAGGTACTTTTTCACGAAATCCCAATACTGGAAAATAAAACTATACTCAGCAATAATAAACATTTTTCGTTATAACATACATAATCAGCTGGTTCTTTGCGAACGGCCATCTTAACTTTAGGTTTTCAGTTTATCGGAAACATTAAGTCAAGGCTGCTTGACTATAGCTTTGGCGACGCCATTGTGTAGGACTCCATAACAAGCCATGTATTGAAAGCTATGGGAAAGTCAAATGCTTATGTTTTCAATTGCTCGGTTTCAGTCGCCATATAGAATTTTATTATTTTTCACTTTTTTTTTAATTCTAAGAAGGAAAATGTTAAATATGTGATTATATCTAAAATTCTATTTACATTTCGCTACAGTGCCGACCTTGCGATTTAGCTGTTAACATATAATTACGCCGCAAAGTGTGTGGCAAATTTTTTTTATATTCATAATTTGCCCTACAAATTGCGACCTGACTGTACATTACCAGTTCTATTGCTATGCTTGTATTGTAGCTCTAGGTAAATAGAATTTGCGGTATAGTCACTGATTTAACATTTTTCTTCTCAGAATTCCGAAAAAACCTAAAATAATTAAATTCAATATGGCGACTGAAACCGAGCCTTATGAGTGCGTGGTAGATAAATAAACGCCGAAATCATAAATTGATTCCTACGCTTATTTCGAAGCCAATATGGATAAAATACTCAATGACAATCCTAGATAATAGTATTTGCCAACTTTATGAGTAAATATTTATCCAGAATTACTAATTCGTTACGCACGATTTCTTGCGCCGTAGTTAAATGCACGAGGTTCCAGCGTCAGAGATTGTGCCTCAGAAGTTCGTAACATTGGATAATTTTTGTTCAAAACGTTGGCTAAAACTATTGTCTAGGATTGCTATTGTTTAATTTTCGCAAATTGGTTTCAAGAAACCTACAGTTATGAATTAATGATTTAGCGTTGAATTATGTACCACGCCCTCTTAATCAGCGGCGGTGATGGATAAAACACGGACAATGGGAGATGGTTGGAGGAGTGGTGGGGGGAGGATGTGGGTAACAACGGAGGTCCTCCCTGCCGACCCCGCCCTCCCCGGATGTATGGCTGGCTGGTGGAGCAGCCGGTACCTTCAGCACGGCCGCCACTTCTCTTCTCACCACTCCCACGTGTTGTATACGCACTGCTAATGGCCGGGCGAATCGTGTAAACGGACGACGGACAGGAACAGCATCTGTCCAGTGTCTACGCCGCGGGGGGAGATCTTTTGGGCGTCGTCAAAACAAGGCGCAGTAAAAACAACAACAGTCCTTGGTGGCGGCTAGAATACACCGCGAAGTGCTCCTAGTTCTGACCTTCCTGCTGTCAGACTCGTCACGCACGCCCTGCTTTCCTGGCCCTGCATGTATTCTCTGCTACATAAAATAAACTTTCGGTTACCTCAGTGACAAGGTTCTTGCGAAACTCTAGAAATACTTCTTTGAAAGACGTGTGCGTTTTTTTTTTTATCTCATTGTTCTTCTATTTAAAACGGAATGTTTCTTATACTTGAGTATGGAAGTTTCCGTAGATGGTGAGGTTTTAAGAGCCGATGAGGGAGAAGTGATGTGACTGGACAGCACAACATTCATGCCCGAGCTGGGATTCGAACCCAGGACCTCTCGCATGGACCGGCGCCTAACCGACTACGCTTCGGAGGCCAGCAAGTCTCATTAGAAACATAGGGCATTTCTTTATCCTCTTTTTGTTATGTAATTAAATTTTACAGTTTACTTGTCTAGTTTTATCCTTGTGTTCTACCCAACGAAATAAAACTGCAAGTCAGTTTCGTATCTGAACAATGTTGCCTATATGCTAGCAAGTATAGATAGAGTTCAACACTAGATTGTAACTGCCTTTAAGGCATTTAGGTTAATTACTTCCTAAATATTTTAGGAAGTTTTTTTACTGTGTAGGGCTCGCTTTCGCGAATTATTGCGAAGGTACAAGCGTGCTAGATATTGGCCTGATCAGTGTCACAGGTTTGGTTCGAAGCTATTAGCCAACCAACAACCATACAGTTTGCATGAACGAGTCATTAATATAATTTCGCTACTGTGTGCCCATACTAAGTCACTGGTGTAGTGTCCTCTGTTCGGCTGTAAGATTGCAGTCAACACGAGAAGCATAAAAGTGACAAGGTAACTTTGATTGAATGGGAGAATACAGGGCTTCTTGTGAGGTAGACTACGTAACTCCACACAACCTATTTACAAGTCCATGGACTAATTAACTAGATTTTTGGGCTGGAGGCACGTCTTTGTGGTTTGAGGAATCGACATATCTCCATACATTTCAGTAGTCATCTCTATGGGATCCCTTATAGTCTAGCTACGAGACCCTGAAGATGAGTATTGAAACGCATGGATTATGTCTGTTCCTGAAACCACGAAGACACAGCTTCAGCCCGGAGGTCTAGTTAGTCATCAAGAACATCTCCGACAGTGCTGTGGCTCACCGGCACCAGGAGTAGAATGTTGATGTTTCGAGCCTCTGTAAGGGTTCACAGTCTCTCGTTTAGCTACAAATCTACGACACCCTGACGCTGTTGACGTCGTGCTGGAATCTGAAGAGCGGTTGACAGCCGCTGTGGTTTGCTGAGCGCCTAGCGTGGTTAATAGCGCCTCGCTGAGGATGTTTCCCACGCCGGACACACTAGTGGCATGACTGCGAGCTTGCGGGACTATAGATAAACTGAGCGGCTTTTGGCGGCCAGCTAACGCAACGCCTGCCGCGTCGTCTGCCAACTCTTCCGGAGCCTTTCTGTAGGCGTGAGGGCGTCATCCGAGACGTTTTACACGGCGACATTCCTGAGTGCTGTCCTCTCCTCCCCCGCCATGAGGCACACTGGCTGCCGCACCCTGCCCCATGGTTAGTAGGTCCAGCGTGCCACGACAACTGAAGACGTATAGCCTTGCAGCACGGTGAAGGCGTTGAGAAATATTGTGATGTTCCCTTCTCGTCGGCATGCCGGGTGCAAGGTGGCACACAGGCTTAGTTACACATTCTTTGTGAACTTGGCATTAGAAGATTAAGAGACGTTTGCACATTCACGAGAGAAAAATCTAAGGTAGCTCTTTATAAATTCTGAGAAATTTTCATTTCAGAAACTACAAGTGAGTAAAGGAGAGGTCGGACTTTCCTTGATATAGTTTATAATATGCTGCATACCAATCATGGCGGCATTGTTAAAATATAACCACTTGGAGTAGATGGAGTAAAATATGGTGATATTGCTGATGACTTCTTGTAAATTTCATGTCGAATTTTGTCAGCTTTGCAGCCTAGGTCCTACGGGATATCAAATACAGATGGCCGAATTGCCGCCATGTTGATTTCATCCAGAAACTAAAAATTAAGTACTAAACTGTATAATCGTGTACATTTTAGTACGCTTAACCGAGTTACATGATAGTTTAACTAACTGATTACACTTAATAGGTCACCTTCGTGGAAAGACAACCGAATATGGCCAAGTATTGTTGTTCTGGTCGCTGAGGTCTTTCTTCGTCGTAACCGCTTCGTGAATTATTTGTACCATTGATACAGGTTTGTAAAAATTTTTTTTTGTAATATTGTGAAAATTTAATAGTTTCTCAAAAGTTTATTTATAAATTTTCGTTTGTGCAAAATTTAGAATCATTTGCCGTCTCACTGTAAAACAAATACTATCTGATAGCTCTTTTGGTTCAGTCCACTGTTTTGATCCACCGTAGCGATAGTCGTCAATACTAAATTATGGTGTACGTTGTGCTTTATGCCTGTGTTGTGTTTAAGACTTTCGTTACGGCAGGTTTCTAAACGCCGAGTTGTGTTGTGTATATTTGAGCATTATTCAGTGTGAAGGTGAAAACGTTGTAGAGACATCCGAGACTTTTTTTTTTTAATTTTCATTCAGGTCTGTGACTCTTCGCTCGCATATGCCAGTTGGCTGGTTTCCGACTGTCGTAACTTGAGGTGTAAGCTGTCAGACTTGATTTACGGCATGTCTGCTGGGGCATATATTTTGTCACGTCCAGCAATTGCTAGCTTGCCATACAAAGTTGAGAATACTGCTGATATTTTGATGTATACGTACTTTTAAACTAGTAAGAGAAGCCATTGAGGTTATCAAAAGTCTTTATGCTGGCCATGAAAGAATCGCCGTGCCTGTAACCTATTGCATACACTTAAATGAAACTTACGAGATTTCTTCGAACAAGAGTTATTTTATCACTGATCGCAATGGGCGTAAATATTATAACTAGCAAACGTGTGAGTGTGAATGTCGTGTTGAAGCACTTATTTTCGATATTCCGTGACTTCATGAGAGTGACTATCTGTGTATCATCGGAGAAGATGGCCGCCTTCCCAGGCCGCCGAGCGGTGTTAATTAGAAAACCGTTAAACGTACGTGGGTTATGTATGCTTAGGAATAACATTCAAATAACGCTACACGTGTGTCAACGTTTTTCAAATCTTCCAGTAAACTTAAACGATATTTTCTTGCGGTAGGAAATTGCGAAAATGCGTAATTTTGCGATCCCTGTTAGGTACGGAAATCGTGGTTTACAACCTTTGAAAAGATATATACGTGTAGAATAAACTTAATATTTAGCATTGCGTCATAAAATAATAGAATCAACACAGACTTCCTCCTAGAAGCGATCTATCGGCGAGAAGATGGCACGCCAGTTCATTCTTGCGCCTAGAGGCTAAGATGAGGTATGATGCGCCCTCTGTGTCGCCGTTGGTGCTTCCGCACTTCTAGACCTTCCGAATGCTCAAAACTAGAGCTAGTGATTTTTGCGACAATTTATTTCAGTGTGTTATGTGTACATCTGTAGTTGTGCTTCATGGCGAGAGCTCGGATGTTGTTACTCTCAGGGTTCCAGGGTTCTACCAACAGATCACAGACGTGTGATGTCGCAGTAACCTTGTCCCGAATGGCACAGTCAAATGAGCCACGACTATACACTAAAGTCCGGTACACACTATTATTTATTTTCTACTAAATTACTTACTTATTTCTGTTCATAAACATCGATAGCGATTTTATGCCAGAATTATGTAGCAAAACTTCTGTGTTGCGTACACACTATCACTGTTTACTAACAACTTTCGGTACACAAAGAAGAAAATATATGTTTGTGATGTTGGTTGCTGTAATCCATACAAAGTATAACTGTAAAATTCCAGAAAACTATTTCACAAACAAGACACATGTGACTCCCAAATAAGTTACACTGTCTTGTGATATTTAGGTTTTGATAACTCCGGCAGCCATTGTTTAGCAGGAAACAAGAATTTTACTTCTGTTCAAATCACATTGGCAACCCTGCTTGCATACTTCGCATTAGCCGTAGTTGTAAGCGTGCATTGCGCGTGCGCGTGAACATACACTACATCGAATAGTACGGGCTCTGTGTGTGAAATTATGCACAGACTTCTGTCTGGAACCAGCGTAGTTGCGGTACACACTGTCGCAGTGCTATTTGCACATCATTTGTTGCGGAATTATATACTGACTTATGTATAGTGTGTATCGGGCTTAATACACGCTGCCAATAACCATGAAGAACAGCTGCAGATGTGCACGTAAGGCACTGAAATTAATTGTTGCAGAATTCTTTTCACCAAAAATCAGTGGCTTTATTCAAAACATGTCCGCACATTGTCTGGTGCAATATCGGTGACGTAGCATGTCACTTGTGGATTGTTTTCCGCGGTAATAATGAACGTATTCTCAATGTCTTCATTTATTAAAAGAAACGATCTTCAAACTATGATTTCGTGTTTTCAGAAACCCGGCAAGCTTTTGTAAAATATGTTTTTGAGATACATAAGTATGTCCATACACGTTTTTTTTTCTTTTCAAGCGGCTTTATTTAGAGAAAAAAACCTAAATTGTAAAACAGGAACAGAGAAAATTTCGTTTGACTTAGCGCGTTATTTTTCCGTCATAAAGGCGGTAGTGACCTTGATTCGCGTATGTGTTTCGCCCGTACTTCTTAGCTTTTGCTGCCTAGCGCATTAGACAAGCGTCGCTCGAGAACTTCTCGTAACATGAAGCAAGAAGATTAAACTCGACATTGCACTGAGTTTCAGGAACATTAAAAATGTTTTCAGTGTTTTGATTCATAATCGATTGCTACATAATCGAAATGGCAAACAATTATCATTGCATTAAAACAGAACCAGCAGGTGACTTTATATTGGTTGCAGGAAGATAATTAATAAAAACAGCGGTTTTGTTGCGACTCTACTCAGCGTTTTACTATACTAGAAGGGACCGCGGGTGTCGTAGTGGCTAGAGCACTTGCCTGCTACCAAGGCGATCTGGGTGCGAGTCCTGCGGAGTCGATCCGGATTTCCTCGTGTACGTCGCCGTTGGTTGCCGGGTTGGCCAGGAATCATTAGTAGAGACCCGGACATTTCGCAGATTCATTTGAGATTCTATTCGGGAAAACTTGACTGTTTGCTGGGTTTCAACGCACATTCAGCTTACCAGAAGATTACTGGCTTTCGCTTGTACGTGGAGCAGTTGTCCTTTTTGACCGAGCCTTTAAGAGTTCCGGTATTGTAATATGTGATGCCTATTATTGGTTCGCTTACAGCTACGTTATGTCAGTACATCACCCAATCATGTGTGTTGGAATTAACTACAGCGTTTTCAAGGGTATGTTAGCACAAAACATTTTCGCGATGTACCTATAAATAGAGCCGCGATTTTATGGCGAAAAGATTTTTGCAACATTTGGTTTCGATGCGTCATGTGCACACCTGCAGCTCTGCTACATCGTCTGTGGTTGGATTATTTACTCTCACTTGCCTTGGCAAATTATAGACGTACAGACTCACTATAATCTTATTCTGATTGGTGCAGTAAAATGAGAAACGTGTCTGAAGAAAGACACGCTGCCAATAACTTTGAAACAGAACTGCCGATGTGCACGTGAGTCATTGAAACAAAGTGGGGCAAAAATCTTTTCGCGACAAAATCGTGGCCCTACCTATAAATGCAAAATTCGCGTTATTTTCTGACAGCTAAATAGACTCCAAGTGACTATAGGTTCGTTCGACGTTTCCGCTGGCCGATATTGTCGTGACTTGCTGCGGAGAATGCTTACACGGTAGAGAGGCCAATCTCTGTAAAGACGTAACACACGTAAATGACAACACATAAAAGCTCGTGGCCAATTAAATAGCATATTATGCTCTGTTATGTAGGAAAGTTAAGTTTAGTCTGCTACCAAATGATAACGTGAATTTTTCATTTCTCTAGATATACCATCATCTCTAATGATAGTTATTTACATGGTTCGATCACTGCGTATTAAGGGGACGATTCACCTCAGTTTTCAACGTCTTTTTTTTATTTTTATATTTGTACCAGATATTTTTTCTTATTTTAGACATAAATTGTGACGAATTCTTCCTCTTAGGAAATTTGTGCATCTCTCATAGTTTTTGCGTAATGAGTCGTAAACGTTAAAATTTGCACTATACGATTTTATGTACGCCACTTAAACCAACTGACATTCCAAACCGAAAAAAATCACAGTGTCTAACAATATTGTAGGCTGTGATTTGACATATAAAAAAACAAAAATATATATATTTGTATTTAAATATTTTTTTTTTTTTTAAATTGGCAGAGTGTTTTGTGCATAGTTGTTATTCATTTGACTGTGCCAATCAGTACATGGATAACTGCGACACAACACGTCTGCGATTTGCGGGTTGAACCTCCAGACGCTGGGTGTTACGGCATTCATTCACTGACTACAAAGCAGAGATACAGGTACGCACGTAAAGCACTGAAACAAAGTGGTGCAAAAATCTTATCGTGATAACTTCTTGTCCTTAATAATTAGTTATAAATTGTTGGGCCAGTTTCTCGAGCGTAGAACTGCTGCTGGAAAATCTAATCGCGGTGTCGCCCTGGGGCGAGTGCTTATATGCTGGGTATGCCTGTCTCGCAGACAGAGGCTGTGTTGTAATTCTCTGCGTGTGTGGTTGTCGTGAAGAACTACTGGCGCACGTCCAGAGACGGCGGAACGTGCCGTAGAGCGCGTGTGGTCGTGTCCTAACACTCTTCACCCATGGGTCGTCTCTTCGACCCACACCGGCTGTACTATATGTATACACGTAGTTGTCTGCCTGCCCGCCCATCTACTGTCTGTACATTGTGTTCGTGACATCACACTTCCGTCCTCGCTCGTGTCAAGGACACAAGTGCATCTGTAACACTGCGAGAATCGTACTTATTGTGGGCCAGGTTCATGGGGCAATAAGGAGTCGCGGTTGTCGCACTGGCTGTAGCACCTGCCCCGCACCAAGAAGACCCGGGTTCGATTCCCGCCGTTTTCTAATAAATGTCCTGCCTCCACCGTGTCCCCCGCCCCACTTAATTCCTGTGACATTTCTTTGTAGAGTCTCATTCCATGTCACTCTTCAGGACACGCAGATGCCCGAGGGCGGCCAATCATACACTCTGCGTTTCAGAGTGTGATATCCTGTACCTCGGGTTCTTTCCTCAGACTACATTTATTTATGAATTAATACATCAAGTGGGAGACGATATGGACCGTACCCACCCCCATCCTCATGATAAACTTCGAGGTGGAAGTTAGCGATGGGTTGATAATCCTCGTTTGTGTACACGTACTGTTGTTCTACCTTGTTGACGAGAACTGCCTTCTAGTATTGCTACTGTTTTTATTTATTGACTTCATATTCCTGAAAAGACCAATACCATGATTTTTTTGCGTTAATGTACTACGACCTCATAGTCATAATGCATTGTACACCGCCGTTGCTTGTAGGAGTCGAATTTGCTGTACCCCTTCTCTTTCCCCCCTCCCCCAATCCATTTCGTTTTTACTCGCGACCATTAATTTTTCATTATACTGCTTGTTACATACATAAAACAAAGTAATCGACCAAGCAAAAAAAAAACTACATAACTAAACGCATAATAGTTAGTTGATGCTCAACAGTGCAGTGCAGAATTGCGCGTTGCATGGTATAGTCGTGAGCCGTCTCCTTGTTAGCGCCTCCCTTTTATAAACCGCGGTTTGCGCAGCCAATACAGCGCTCGCCTCCGAACAAGACCATCCGGGTTCGATTCCCAGTGTCGGTTCCCGATTTTTGCGGAATGGGAAACGTGGCAAATGTTGCCGTTGGCAGACTTTTATTTTCGGGGACTCCCGTTTCGCTTTCCCACGCTTCTCTGACGTAGAACCCAGGCCTGTGTCATCCTTCAGAGCTCGTATATGCGTACGGACGACCAGTTAGAAGTCTGCTCTCGGGGTGTGATGTCCTCCCCGTACGCTTACCATCATTATGTAATACGTTAATGTTTTACTGACAGCCAGTGGCTGGCCAGGCACGGAAGGGGGAGGGAAGGGTGGTATACTTAAACATGTTCATATGTGGCCAGTAAACGAACCCGCTAACTCCACGCTCCTTCGCTCAGGGCAAGAATTGTGATTTGCTTCCCCCCGCTCCCCATCCTGTAACTCCCCCCCCCCCCCTTTTTTTTTTTTTTTCATAGTCCAATCAACCCAACAGTTGTAAACGTATCTCGCAAACATCGTTTTGCGCTCGCGTAAATAACAGTATACAATTTTAGTAGAAATCCATAAAACCTGTGCTTACTAGCTACCATTAGCAGTGTTTCAAGTGTGCATTCTAACTATAAATACTGTATTTATAACATAAAGTATTCAAGGTTAATAAAGATACAAAAATAAAATTCAGATATTGTATCTTTTTTTACACTTATTTACATTTCATTCCCAAGTAAAACTTTCCGGCACCACCAGCGCCCCTTCTAACCCGGCACCCGGGGCAGTCTGCCCCCCCCCCC
>PNEQ01100780.1:0-53870 GCA_003012365.1 Medauroidea extradentata | reverse complement strand
AATAGTTAATGTTTGGGAAAATAATAGGATAGGTTCATATGCCTCTCGTAACTTTGAGAGCGCACGTAACCATGTTCAAAACGCAAATAACACGCTAATAAATTGTGTTTAAGAATCCTGTTTTCATGCCAGAAAAGATGCGCGCTTAGTGAGACACGCATTCTCCACGCAGAACGACTGTGAACACCAGCCTGAGAGATACGGAGGAAGGGCGAGAGCTAGAAGTGGTAGGATTACGTGCTAACGTGACCTAACTTCTGTTTCCTGGACGTGAGAAACGCAAGTTCCTCGTTGATAAACAGCCACCCTGGCCCCTACAGGATCAAGGGTCTGCAAACATTTGTCCTGGCCTGGGGCTGGCAAGTATATAAACAGGGGAGGGTGATAAATCGTAGTAAATAAATTTAGAAACTTTTTTTTTTTTTACCTTCAGTGAGTGGGAGGTATAGCACTTCCCCTAAGTCATGTTGTATTTTTCAAACTTTAAAATATATATCATTTAATCTTTTACTTTTTACTGTGATTTGATAGATACTACCTAACGACACATAAAAGCATGCCCTACGGTGATAATTTCTTGGCCGCTGTGATCACAGCACACTTAATATTTTTCTCAAAAATCTGTCGAGTAACTGAATTATATGTACCATAATTCGGTATACGAAATTAGATTATTGTCTATAAAATTCCGTTAGTAAGTCTACTGTGACGTGACTTGTTCACATGCGGGTCATACTTATATTGCGTTATTCGAACCGCCATAACGTATGAATATACATATACATATTGCGTAGCAATATTTCAGTGGCGTTTGTTGAGTCCGTTTTAAAAATAACCACAGTTAAAGGAAGGGGAATAAACGACTGCGTGTATATTATTGTTATCGTTGAAATTGTAACTTTTGTTTTTGAAAGTAAGTAAACTAAAATAATTGCTTGTAGAAATATAGTTTCGAAAGCGAAGTAACAAACCAGCCAAAAATTACGTAACTTCGGAATTTGCAGTATCTTAAAATTCCTCATCGTGCTGTAAATTACTTGCTCGTGGAACCCATTTGCGGAAGACGTCACACTCTTGGCCACCTGCTCGAGATGTTGAGACGTGACGAAAAGTGTTGAAAACATGCCATGCAGGTTATTTGCAACTTGGTATTTTTGACTTACGGCTCGGCTAAAGCCTAATAGCACACATATTTTCTGTTTTAATATTTATTTACGGTAGCAACTTTAATGTATGGTATCGACAGCTATTTGCGATACTGTTGTGTCATTGGGATTTTTAAGTCGTTGTAGCGTATGTGTTTGCGTTGAATATAGCAACTCTGAATGCGACAACACAATTTAATATTATTAAAAAAAAAAAAGTGTGCATTTTTACTCTTTTTTCTTTCTTACGATATACTGCCTGTGCCTGTTTTGTATAATTACGCGTTAATGATCTGTTTTAGTATAGCTATCCGTTATATTGTTGATGACTGTCTGTTCTAAATGTATATAATGTTAAATTTATTCATGTAGCGAAAATTTGATTTTGTCGTGTGTTACTAACTTACTATTGTGTTATATTATCATTAGCTATGGATATTAAGGAGGGGGGGGGAGTCTTGAAAAAGGTAAACAATAAAGGGGGGGGGGATAATTCAAAAGTACGGTAGTCTGCTTTGTGACACGCAAACATTCAGCAACTGGATATCTCAAGGGGCGACGGGGGCAATATATCCTGCACGTGTTACTACAAGTCCCCCTTGCGGCAGGGCAGAGAGTACGTTTCGCACTGTAGTTCAACATTTTAGAAATGCACATATTGACAAATAGCTCAGAAAATTGTACCTTTAGTACCTTTAAATTATTTAAAATAAATTGATTACTATTTTGTTGTTCGTCTCCCACCAACGTGATCCGGATTCGATCCCCGACGGGATCGTTACCCGGATTTTCGCATGTGGGAAATTTTGCCGAACAATGTCGCTGGTTTTCTCGGGGATCTCCTGTTCCCCCGCCCCTCTCATTGCGGCACTTTATTGTAGGGTTTCATTCCGTGTCAGCCTTGAGAGCAAGTATATACCTACGGGCGCCCAGTAAGTCTGCATTCAGGGTACGATACCATGGCACTCGGGTACACTCATCATGCCATTATTATTATTAATGTAGTATGTAATATTTTCAGTGTCGTTTTTGCAACAATTTCGTTTCTAAAAACTTGAACTTACCGTGCGGCACTTATAGGAACTAGGAAGGCGAAGGAAGTAGAGCACACCATTGCCGCGCAAACTCAATTGCCTGTAAGTAGCCCACGATTTTTGGTGAAAAGAATTCTGCTACAATTTGTTTCAATGCCTTATGTGCACATATGCAGCCCTGCTTCATGGTCAGTGATTGATTTTAACTCTCAGCGTCTCGGGGCTCTACCGCAAATCACAGACTTGTGGTGTCGCAGTAACCTTGTTCTCATTGGCACAGTCAAATGAGCCACGCATCTACACTAACACACACGGTCAATAACCATGAAGCATGTGCACGTAAGGCATTGAAACAAACGGTTGCAGAATTCTTTTCACCAAAAATCGCGTAAAGTTATTTGTTTATGACATTATCCATATTCTAGAGTTTCCCTGAAATTTTATTGTCCTGGGAACCTTGACAAGGTTAGGAATTTGTCGAACTGCTATATTCCTTCATTACTAATAGATTATGCTGCATGTTAATATCGGTGCGTAAAGGACGGGAAACTTTTACAAATTAATTTAACGGTGTCTTAAATTTTAGTAAAAAAAATAAGAGTACAGTATTACTAAATCAAATTCTTTGATATCTTTAGAGTCGACGCGTCATTTTGTGTCACCACTAAATACACAAATTAAAATGTTCCACTTATACACGTTGCTGCAGGTTCCAGAATTTTTGCAAGTTTACCTTCTTTACACAAGTAATTTTCTTTGCAAAATATTATACGAATTATGTTTATGATTTCACTTTTGTAGATATCTACATTTAAAACCGCCCATTTCCTCTCAGCAAATACGATTGTCAGTGGATCTATAACTATTTCCTGAGATTGAGAGCATGATAATTTTGTTATGTTATCGTGTCTAAAAAAGTAAAGGAAATGGACCAGTCCGACATGTAAGATATCATTCTTATTTGAGACTGTCAGAAAGGTTGAAGTTACGTTCTGTTGGCCGAATACGTTTGACAGCGCCTATATGAATCGCTGGGTCATTAGTGATTATTGGTTGATTGTCCGCCCCAGTGTATCGTGTATAGATTGCTGGAGAAGTGTGCATTGTCTTGATGTAAATTTCTTCGGTTCATCGTCCTCTCGTGACAACATATCGGCTACTTAACGTGCACAAAGCGGAAGAAAGAGTTATTATTGTTGAATATGTCCTCGTTATTTCTCGCCGACCAGGGGCAAGGTCACAAGGCCAAATACCAGACGTACCCATGTTTGGCGTGTGTCGGCCCGGTAATGTGCTAAGCCATTAGTGGTGTAGCGAATTATACGAGGTCCAGATTACATCATGAGTCTTACAGCCAGAAGCTGGCCTTGAATAACGAGCCGTTGATGAAAGTGTGTGTTACGTCACTTTTCGCAAGGACTGATCGTTGTGTCATTCCCGTTAATCATTTACGTACTCGATAAAATTATCAATTTCATTGAAAGATTTTTGCAATGGAGGTAAATACTTTTGTGGAATATTTTGACAATAGATCACTGCAGTTCTGTGTCGTCTTATTTAATCCATACGAGATACGTGTTAATTGTAATCAAAATGTTTAAGAAATAGTCATATTATTGCCTTCCTCTGTACTGTATCTGTAGAAAATATATAGACATAATTGTGTGAAGGAATATAGTTATATTATTTTTATTGCTAGCTTATGGTGTATGACAAGTAAATTTGTCTGTAATGTTTTCTGAAAATGTATTCTGTCTCTTTTATGTTTTGCATATGCTTATATAATTTTTTCAATGTAAAATAACTTTAAAAGTGTCTTATTTAAAGTTAACTGAATAAGGGCGCCGCCTACCTGCGTGTTAGAGGATCAAAAGTGACAGAACTATAAGAGCGAACTTGATGTGTGCATCGTCACGAGTGGTTAGCGCTCAAACGTAAAGGTTCTTTAGCACTGATGAGGGGTGACATGAGGTGGACGTGGAGCAGCGCCGAAATGGGATGGGAGGAGAAATTGGGAAATTCCGGCGTCGTACGGTACGATTCCCACATGCGAAAATCCGGGGACCGACCCCGCCAGGAATCGAACCCGGGTCGCCTTGGTGGGAAGAGAATGGTCTGACATTTAGCCACCGCGGCCCTGCACTGCATACGTATATTGTTTGAAGTGTGCTCACATATGATAAATTAATGTGTGTGCTAGTTTTATGCAGCTAAGACGATTCAGGTGTGTGACACGGGTCGGATGAGTGCCAGGCACCACCTGATATTGGTGGAACAGAGTTGGGACAAACCTATCATAGTGGGGTGTGGATTCTCTCGGTGCAACCACGTCGACAGTGGCAGGAAAATAATAGTGGGAGGAGAGGTGAAAGTTTTGGGTGGCCAACTCGCGCCTCCTCTCATTGTGATTTAGCGGTGCTTTGGCCGTCACCATCCGCTTGTACACTAGCCGCGTTTTACATGTCACAATATTTGTTCGTGCCTAGGAAACGCTGACTCTGCTGCGTTTCAATAACGTCGTCTGTCGTATATTTCGGTTTATAGGCGTTGATGAAAGTACCTAACTGACGTTCAGTTGCCTCGCGTTCCCTGAGTATCTTATACCGTGGCGCTGTGGTTGGTGTAATTATCTTTATGTTAGCTTTCTGTTTGTACATGCGGTCAGTTCAGACCTTACAAATTCACGTTTTCTTTTGGGAGCAATCTAGATCTCAAACAACCGTATGTTCATGTCACGTTTGCAGTTGGCCCTTGACTTATTTGACACTTCTTGCAGATCGCCCGGCCAGTAATAAAAAATAAACTAAATGCAGGTCCAATCACGTGGTGTCATTGTTTTAGCGAGAAGCCAGCCAGTGTTGTTTGTCTGCGTACACAAACATTCTTGGAGGTTAGTGCACTGGTCAGTGAACCAGGGAATTTTTCTGGTCTCCAGCGATCAGCAGTGAGTATACACCAGCACTGATAAAATCAGCTCAATATTATTTACGGTTGCTGCCACACCAACTCTTCATTATAAGGTACACTCTAAAAATGTTGAAATAGTTATCCCATTTCACCATATTTTCATAATTTGGAGGAGTTAACTTTCGGGGGATTTTAGTGGCTTTTTGTTTGACGAATTTTGTACTTTACGGGCATTATGTCTTCGAGGCTATATTGATAAACATACTGAGTTTGACATAACTTTAGGCAGTTCTGATGGTGACTTGCTGTTTCTATGGTATAATGACATCTTAAGTTCAATTTACTACCAAAAAGGTGTGATATAAACATGTTCGAAACATAAACAAGTTCTTCTAGAACTATCAAAATAACTGAAGTCGTGTGAAAAAGAAAATGCAAATAAATGTAATAGGTTGAGAGAGTGATGTGTACTTTAGACACTCAGACTTAGCACGTTTTGCTCAACCTGCTCTTGCAGCATTGATCTTTTGTTTAATAACGACTCCAATAGTATTCTGTTCGAATTGTAAGGATTGCTAGTAGCTTGACCTCAAAGACCTGAAGAACTGGTTCTCTCATCGCGTATTTAATTAGTTGAGAAGAAATTGATCCATAGGAAGTATTAAATAGCAGTTTGTTCAACAAAATAAAAATTATCAGTTTCCTTTCTAAAATGCACAGATTGTTTGTGAGGAATTACAGACACGTCTTATATTCCAATCATTGTTTGTGTCAAAGTGCGAAGATACCGTGCCAAGTACGGATATGATAGAAACACGTGGTAATGGTGGACGGCGCACGAGTCCAGCCAGATACAGAGATGTTTGGAGGCAGCTGAGTGAGGCGGGGCCGCTCCCCTCGGGGCAGTGCGGTGGACTGAGCCGTGCGGGCAGGCGTGCCGCGTCTCCTGCCAGGAACAGTCGCATCTTGCTCGCGAGCTAGGCATGTCGCTGTGGATGAACTACCTGAAGACTGGCTGCCGCCACCGCGACCGTCAGCGCCGGAGGCGGGCCAGCACCTGCACCATGGAAGTGAGTCCCATCTTCTGCTGTGCTGCCTGCGTCAGTGTATATCTAGCCACCTACGGCGTAGAAAAAAAAAAGTGGAGTGTTTGCTTCATGTGCTGAGTAATTGATAGTTCACCGAAAATACTTGTGTCCGTGTTCGATATTTTATACCAGTTTGTTTTATTCTGAGCATAACGTCATGCAATGGGCGTAAAACCTGTTCGTTAGCGTAAAAGTGCAAGTGCGATTCGGTGGTTGTGTTTCGAACGGCCGGCCGGCCCAGTGGTGCTACAGACGTTCCGCGGAGGTATTGCTTCCCGGGTGTTATGTGTAGTGTAAACTGTGTCGAGCCATGTGCCGTGATAGAGCTATAAATATTGCTATAAAACTTGTATTTGTTGTCTCGGGGTAGATGGAACATTCAAACAACGGGTTTTTGTGTGCGCGCCAAGAAGCGCCGTAAATATCTCCCCTGCAACAAGTTGTCTTACGTGTTAAACCTATCATAATATTTATCTTTCTGGAGAGCAGGGGAAAAATAGCATTGGTACCTCTTCGGGATCAGTCATCGCTTTACGTTAACAAAGAATTTGTAAGTTATATTATCACTTAACATAGAGTGTTATGATGTAATGACGTCCCTAGGTAATGCCCCCATTGAGTTCGCGAAATATGAATTGCTATTATGGTAGTTATAATAATTATTATTATTTTAAAAAGTAAATAATTGATTTTATAGTACAACATATACGAGATTCAGACCAAGTTTGTTGGTTTGGAAAAATTATTATATCCATATTTGACTTCTTCTGGAGTTGATTGTTTCGGTTGCGCAATCGTCTTACCTTCTTATAATATTGCACGATTTCGGGGAGTATTTAAGAGCAGTAATACACACCCAACAGATCAGAAAAAAAAATATTCGTAACCGTGTGCCGACTTCCGCCTGAATCCACGAGCGTGTCGCTACATTGCTTGGTACAGAGGTCGTCGGTAACATCGACGAAGTTAGCAAGCTGCGATTGTGAGGTGGGATACGCGGGACCAAACTCACATGTTGTCATAGTTTTCGGGGAACGAAAATTATACTTCGTGCTGGACGAAACTTCGTGTTTCTTTTGGTATACCACACTAGTGGAAGAATTAAAGAATCTTTCGCTAACATGTGTCCGCAAAGACAGGTCTAGCCGTATTATGAATTAGTTAACCCAATAGAATCTTTAAATGATAGTCACAAATGTTTCATACATATCTGACAACCCCGTCTATTGGCAGTTATGAAGAACCATGACTTTTCCGACCAATTACAATACAAAAAGATTCAGAAACGTAATATATGATGTCTACAGCCACGGCGTTTTAATTTGAGAACCGATGTTAAAGAAATTACTTTTCAATGAATACATTTTAGACATAATTATTTGCAACAAGAACTACCCCAGATAAATTTTATTGAGGAATGTTTGGCACAAATAAAAAGGGGAGGGAAAATTTTCTAAACAAATTTACTCTCGTAATTTTTTTCTGAACTGTACCTGTTTAATATTACAATTAAGACAGCAAATATCATGCATAAAAAATTACGGTCTCAATGTCACAATATTTTTAAATAAAGTATATATGAATTTTCGTTAAAATAGTTATTCTTAAAATTAATACAGTGATAATTTCCTTTGCATTGATCCCCCATTTACACTCGACTTGCTCTTAAAAAATCATTTAAGAACACTTTTAACAAGAGGTTTACGGGGTACTGTTAGACAATTTAATTGTATTTTGTGTTTTTGAGTCATAATATTTATTCATATTCTATTATCATAATATACTCTTCGATAAAGCTTAGGATATATTCTTGGTAAAATGTTTGACATAAATAATAATGGGATCTTTCATTAATTTGTCATGCAGAATCCTTGCAAGAGAATTATAGGTTAACATTCGAGAATTCCCTTGCAATGTTTTCGCAGGACAAATTAATGAAAGATTCCATTATTATATATGTCAAACAGTTTACCAATAATGTATCTAATGCTTTGTCGAAGAGAAAATTTTGCTAATTAATGTAAATAAATATTATGGCTCAAAAACTGAAAATACAATAAAATTGTCTCTAAACTCCGCTTAAGAGGTTTGGGTGAAACTTCTTACCTGTGACTGTAGCATTTAATCAACGTTACAAGTATGTTTATCTCAGTCAGCACCTTAGTTGTTTTTTTTTTTTTTTAGAGGGTAAGAAATGACTACAACGGGCGTTAAGGGGCCTCCGTAGATAGACTGCATTTGTGTGTGTGAAGCAGGAGCAGTAAGAGCGTCATTGACCGACATATGTAATACATTATCGCCTCTCCACGCAAGCCACTCAGCTGGCGTACAGTACTTTACTATTGTCCTTTTTCTTATGGGACTTTTAAGCGGTGACCACATTATTTTATTTGTGGCCGGCATAGTTCAATGTCTAACGCTTGTTTCAATAGTTGGGTTCTTCAAATCCTGTTGTTACTTTTCGATACGGCAGCCTGGAAATGCCGTAATGTTGCCAAAAAAAGAATAATCGTAACTCGTTGCAACGCATTTGAAGCGCAGGTAGGGAGACCCCTTAAGTGCGTTCAGATGGAATAGCTGTGTCACTCTAATCCTTGCCCGTAAATGTTAAGGCGACGCCCTTTTGCGCTTCCAGCGTTTACCTCAAGTGAAGACAGTCTCGCCATCTTTGATATAATGTTTTACATTAAAATTTTCTAAACTTGGCATCAATATTTCCAAATGAGACAAAAGTATGACATCTAGAATCTATTGTCTGATAATTACCGTCTACTCAAATTGTTTAAAAAAAAAAAGGACCCTCATTCACCATGTTGAAATAATTACGTAAAAGAACTTATTGTGTAGTACAATCATTTTAGACTTAGTATCCCGCATTGATACTTCACCAAACTGTTCTTCACTTTTTTTGGCGTTGTGAAAATAAGGCAGCAAGTGAATAACGCAGATTACAATACAAAGAAACTCCCACAAGAGATAAAGAGTGTTAGTGAATGCATTGCATTCTTAATTGTAATTTTTGGAGGTCATGCTTTTTGTTTACAATGCAATTTTTAAGTATTTTGAAATTTCGCTTTATCTTTTGTAAGCCAGTGACCCTATATTGTAAGGAAAGCTATGCGATTTGATTTTTTAGTAACCTCAAATATGCATATTAAATCTCGTACCCTATACGTTTTGATTTTAATTATTTTTATGGTAAAAGGGATTATTTGGGCAGTTGTTAGAGCTCATCAAATATGTTGCGTTGGGGGACAGCACCCTTTTTCAATTTTTAAAATATATTAATATTTTTATGTTTTTATTCTATAAGTTTTTCTCCTTCAGAACCTGCCCACTTTTTCATCGCACCTATAAATATTAAGCAACTTTTTACAGAAAACGAAAGAAACATTACTGTTCAGCTACCTTGTAATTCGTATTACTGGCCAAATAAGGGTACTTCTGACCAAGTTGACTAACCTTACGACCTTTAAATCGCTTAGTACAGACCCTGAACTAAAACGGTTAAAATTGGCTACATATTTAAAACATACGGGTACATATTTAGGCAAATATTTTGTGGTGTATCAGCAGCGACGTATGACGTAGTTCGGGTTATGGTATGTCGATTGCTGTGCTGTGTTCTGCTCATAATCTCTGTGGGAGGAGCAGAGATAATGCCAAGCTAGTCACGTGGGTAGCGATGTGTTCATAAAGCAAGCACTCACTGATTGTTGCGGTAGTACACAGATATTCAGTCTCCGATCCAGCAGCCACACTTAAGGTAGGGCGATTATTGGCGAAGCATGAATTTTTGAAATATACTTAGCTTAAAAATTGTGTAAATTCGTAATGCCTGAACGTAATCATATTTTACTCTGCAATTTCATATACATTTTTACAGAGAAAGATTAACAGCAAGCTTAAAAATATTTTACTGTAAGTATCACAAGCAAGATACTTTACTTACCTTAAAGGTATTATTTTTCCTCAACTAATTAAGGTTTTGGAAAAAATATTATCCTTCTTTTTTTCCCTCCCCAGGGCCCTAAAACGTATCATAGGATGAGTGTAGATTAGACTGATCAACGTAGTCGGACGATTTCTAATGGAAATTTAGGTAGGATATACACACGACTTCTATGGCGAAAGTATCACTTTTTGCCTACATGCAAGGCGTTGCATTATTGTCCCAGCAATGGCTGTGTGAGTTTTCATTAAAACTGCGCATTCCAGCCCCTTCAACAAGAGGACCTGTTTTCTTCCTTACAGTGTGGAAATGTTGAATGGTTGAGCAATTCAAGAATTCATGAATTCATGGTACTTTTGTGTAAAGAAATTTCGCCCGAAAATAGCTGCCACTGTTAATTATAGTTTATATACAACTTGTAAAAAATAACACAATAAACACAGAAAACAATAATCTCTCGAAGGTATTATCTGCAAAGGTATGAACGAGGTACGCAGAGGCAGTAAAATAAATCCAATGGTTATAACTCTACTCGTCTACCGGCTCCAGACACGCAGGTACACGAACAGTTCGTGACATGTTCATAATGTTGGGTAAAATGAAAATTTATGGAATGGAATTTTGCTTTTAAATATTTTTAACGAAGTCTATTTCCTTTATTTGTATCGAATGAATAAGGTCTTTGTTGTAAGAAAACCTGATATTGATCATGACCTCTACCTGTTAAGGTCGCGATCTACCGCAATTTTCACCATCATTATTTTATTTTTTATTTGTACCACATATTTTTTTCTTATTCTAGACACAAAATGTGACTAAATTTGGCTCTTATGAAATTTTTTTATCTCTCATAGTTTTCACGTAATGGCTTTGTAAAGTCATATTTTGCATGTTTCCTTTTAACGACTACACTAAAACCAACTGATATACCTAACTGAAAAAAAATCACAGTGGATAAAGACATTGCAGGCTACAATGAGATGCTCATAAAATTATGGGAAACATGTCTGACACATACAGGAAATCTATCTCTGTCCAAATGAATCTCTAGTTGTCACGGATGTAAGTTTGTACGTTCGTATCTCTACTGAAAAACTTTAATTCTTGTCTAATTTTTTTATTATTAGAGTTATTTTTTGGCTAATATGAATCAAATTGACATAGTACGCAGACCATATAATTATGTTTGTAATAAAATTTTTTCATTGCGATTTTCGGCATTGTTCTTCAGTGCTATGCTTTCTGTTTTATTGTGGGTTACCAATGTTTTTTCCAAGTAACCAAATCTGTTGTGGTAGGATCTCATTTATTTCTAAACGTTATTAATCCTTAATATCCTTTACTAAGTCAGTCTTCTTCGATGTCTCTTGGCCCCTTGGTTCATAGGATTCCGACACAAAACAAATTATCATCTCCGGAATAATATAACGAGTGTTCAGTACTCAAACCTCTTTTTACCCTTTTTCGCTGTTACGTGAGATTTGAGGGACTTAAAATTCTTAGCATAAGTTCACGTTGAATCGAACACTTAAGGGGACTAATAAATATATTTTACTGTAGCCCCAGACGTCAACTTATGAGATCGGCATGGCAGTGTTTGTACAAACAAGCGGCGGAAGAATCGGTATATAAATGACGCGCCGATTAACAAAACATTGAAGAAACGCCGTTATGATAGGCACACTATAAGTGTAGTTTGAATAGAAAGTAATGACGATCGGGAGAATTTCAGATTCTGTATAACAATATACGTGCCTGAAAATGTTCAAAGTTCTATAATGTAGATTTTAAGATTATCAACTTCTATATCATTTGCAAATGCTTTGTTTTCCAATTTATGGAAAGTGGCACTCAGCATCCCCTTGCCAGAAACCCATGATATGCCAATGATTTCTAAATTAATGTTGCGCTCTACTTCAGGGTAAATGAGGCACGGAAAACATGTGAAGTTGACAAACTCATATATAACTATAATATTCAGCAGTTCATTCTTAATAGCTTTTGTAACCAAAACATTTAACTATGAGGTTTACGTTCCTTGGTTTTCCTACCATCAGACTGAAATGCGATGTTCTCATGTGTGGGAAAGGGAGGGGGATCATGTAATTTAAGTTACGTACGTAAGACGCGGTCAAAACTACAATAGTTTAGTGAATAGCGTCCGATGACATTCCTAACAGAGTTTGAGGATTTACTGTGTCCATTCTTTATTAAAAAATCAGAATTGCAACTATAAAATAAACATTGCCTCCCATCGACGTGAGTAATGTAATGAACATGACATGTGTTAACAACGTGTAGCGAATGGCGTCTAAAAAAAGATTGTCGAGTATTTATTGGGGCATGCAGTTCCATTTCTGCATCAAGGTCACCCTGGATGGTTAGTAGAGATACTGGATGCCACGCAGTACGCTGTCTGGCTGCATCCCAAGCATGCTTGATAGGGTCGAGAGTGAAGGATCTCACCTGCCAGACAAAATGAGTAATGTTCTCTATTTACAAGTAGCCCGCTGTAGACGAGCATTGTCAGTTATAAGTAGTAAATGTGGACCCACTGTATTCTTAAAAATCTTTACATACTGTTGTAGAATAATATCGCTGTTCACTTGGCCTTTTATAGACGGTTAGGGATATAGTGTGTACTCAAATATGCCCAGCTAAAGTTATATTTTCAACTAATTCGTATCTTTCCGCACGTAACGGCAAACGACTGGAAATGTGTAACCTCTCAGGACACGTCATTTGGTGGTTGCGCGTGTGAAATAAGTGTCCAGTCGGTACGAACCTATGTAGTTTGATAAAAAAAGTTAATTTATTATATAAAATACAAGTATGTAGATTTCGGTTGATTTTGTTTCAGTATGATTGTATTTAGATATGAAGATACACGGAACTATTTAGGGTAATTTCGCTGCCAACAATACAAGGAGTAAGGCAATTAAGGGGGATTGATCCCTGTCAGATCGGTTTTACGGTTTTTCTTATAAATCAGAGAATAGACACATTGTTTTACTTTTTTCACGCTGACAAGGCATAGTTTATTGTTTCATTTACTTGTTGGAATACATATGGCACTGTTTCTGTTAATGTTGCGGCTTCTGTAGTTGCTCCCGTAAATAAAGCAATTTTCCCTTTTCAGCTGTTTCCCGTTGCAAAATAATGAATATGTTTTGGTTCCAACAATTACAGAAAATCGATTAAGTTTGTATCTATGCCTTGTAACAAACATTTTGATACATCGGCTGGAACAGAAGTTATCGAGAAAAAACAGATAAATCCAAGGTTGTAGGGATCAATACCCCTTAAAGTTAATGTTGAATTATATATGTACTAACGGCTAGTGATATTTTTCAAAGGTTAAAATTTTTGTGTTTACTTTGTCCCGAACAACCTATACAAAGATACACAGAAAGGCTGTACACGAGCCTGGAATGTCGCAACCCCAGTAAGATTCCACCACATTCATAAATGATCGTATAGTGTGATAGCGTTTTCGTCGTTTGTACACACGCCGTAGATAAACAGCAAAATCTGAACTTGAATTTGTCTATATAAACAGGATGTGTGCTCACTACATGTCACTGTTTGGGCAGTATTGTGTGTGAACAAATGTAATAGGGATCTGGAAATTCGCGTTCTAATGTTGTTCGGCTGTATCTTCTGGAAACTAGGGCCAAATAGTTATTTACCGGTTGTATTTTACTCGTCATTGACTTTTTATTTCTGCAGCATAGAGTGACTGCCCATTCACCCTATGGGACCTCCACCAGGCACAGTAAATTATAGTCTGTAGCATAAGTTCATCGTCTGAGTTTAGAGTCAGCCATTCGGCTAGATATCACTCTTCGTAAATCTTCTGCCTTTTGTCGCTGTGTTTACAGCTGGAGTGCCGGGGTGTTGCGGTCAGGCCACCATGGCGATTTGGGTTCGATTACCGGTTGATCCCGATATTTCGCACGTAAGTAGTCTGATGGATGGGCGTTGTCGTTAGTTGACGGGTTTTGTTAGGAAACTCCCGTATCCGCCGCACTGGTACTCGGCCGTTGCTCCATTGTGGGGTTAGTTTCAAGTAGTAATTACCGTATGAAGTGGTTAAGGGGTGAGTTATTGACTTGGTTTGCCTGGGCAGTAGGTCTGTTTCCTCCTGTTTGAGGCGTCGGGGCAGCGGCATGCTCTATTATCCGAAGGAGGTAATTGCGAGCCACCCCGACAAGGAAGACGATGCTCCGGGACTCGTGAACGACAGTGGGTGCTATGCTGGGATGGGTTCCCTCAGTCTCTGGTTCTAGTCGAAGCTTCCGTGACCCTTCAGCCTGATAACCTCTCGCATCCAAGTAAACCTACAGCTTCCACGTGGCGCCACTGAATCTTAGAACTAATGCAGGCTCTGGTGTGCGTGCCCTATGCATCCTAGTTTCCTCCGGGCTGGTAAATAGGTATCTACCTTGATGGTTTCTCCCGCACGTGGCACCAATTCGAAACCACTAGGTGGGTAGTTAAAACTACCTAGCTGGCAGGTCTTAGGGGACCAAGGGTCTTAATTATCACTGGGAAGAAATTTGGACAATGGATTGGCCGCCCAGGGTGTGCTTGCACGTCCAACCGACCTAGACAAAGGTCAGGACTCAAAGTCCATTAAAGCCATGAAAACTAGGTACTGTAGTACTACGGGAGACCAGACAAGCTCCACGGCAAGGTTTTCTCCGTGTCTGCTCTGGGTTGGACTCGTAGTGGTTGCCTGTATGCTGGGCAGACTCATGAGGACATCAACGATGGGTCGATGCGTCTGTGCCCGGTAGAAGACCTGGACAGCTTGTTAGAGGTGTGGGTAGCGCCCCTACTCAAACCAAGAGGTGGCTGTGTAGAGGATCTCAGTCGGAAGTACATGTGGGCTGGCGAGTTCCTGGGATGGATTCTCCCTTGTTTCTTCTCGTCCGCCAGTGCTCTCCTTTGGGAGTTGGATTCGTGGCGCCTAGGAGTAGGCTTACTCCTGTCGGCGTTTAGACCTGCCGACTGACGGACCCAATGGGACTAGGTGCAGCGACTGGCCTGCCAAAATCAGCCGAAAGATAACGGATAATCTGCCAAGTATTTTTATTTAGTTTATGTGACTTAATTTATCGTGGCGCAGTTAAGATTGCCGTCTCTACCAATGAACCACACACTGACACCTGCATCAAAACATAACAACGAAGTCTTGACACAGAGGAAACAAGGAGTGAACGTAAATTTTGCGAATCAAATGGACTAACAATTAAGAATTTAAAAAAACATTCAACCAAACACATACAAATACACGTATACACTCAAACATTCACACACAAGCAAAGGTTCTTACTACAAATTGAAAACGGATTAATGAATTAAATACTGTGCAATCATTGGTGAGCAAGTTGGAGCAAATGTTTACGAACAGAGCCTGTACGTATGTACTGGCTGTAATAGAGAGGTCTGACGACCCTCCCAGCGAAAGGTCAGCAAAGCTGGCAAGTCTTCGGGATCAGGCACAAGAGGGCAGTACTGCCATGCACCGGCGGCAGCGATGCCGAACACTCGCCACGTATGTTGAATTTCACTGTTGTTCGTAATTTTGGCTCGTGAATGTATTTTCAGATCGTGAGATTTTTACTTCGCTCTCTTTAAGTTTACCTTTTCCGCTATCCATATTATCTCACTTTTTTTTTGCGGCGTTGGGTGTATTCGAAACGAAACAAAATGCACGCGCAGTAGTGTTTGTAAGTCAAGAGCTCAAAACATGATCTGCCATAGAAGTTACGTAATTAAGCAAATCAAGCAAAATCAGAAACTACTGCATTCAGTGCAGTGTAATTTTTTTTCCCTAGAAATATGGAATGTGCAGGCTTTTCCTTGCGAAATAAAAAATAATGTCATTTTTAAAAGTACAGTTGGTTTCATTTGATATAAATACGTTGCGAGTCAGGACGGAGTGTGTTGTTGATTTCGCGTGGTGATAGGTTATGAAGACGTTCGAAGAAAATGTGATTTAAATTTTCTGTAAAGTGAATTATAGTAAGAGTAAAACTACACTGAAAATCGACTTTCAACTATCTTTCCTTTAAACAGTGTATTAAAGAACCACGCATTTTTAATTGTTTGACACTATTCAGAGTACTGTTGCATAATATCAAGTGGTAATTTATTTTTACATTTTAACGATGCTTACTTCAATTTCTAAAAATAAATTTCATGAATTTCTCGGAATTCGACACCTAAGGGGGTGGGAAAGAAGAAACGAGATGTGTTTTCAATTAATTGCTTATGTAGTCTACCTCGAACTCAACACGCAGTCGTGTGGTTTTGACTTGAATGGGGCGCTATTAAAAGGTAAAAAAAAAAAAAAAAAAAAAAAATGTGGTTGCCAGTGTTTTGAGAAATTCGACCCCCAAAGGGGTTAAAAGACACAAAATTGGTTTTACATTAACCCTCGGTATTTATATAACTGTTTAAAATATCGCATGTGGTTTTTTTTTTTTAAATTGTGTTTACGGAAATAACTAAAATATTGCACAAGATTTCTTTACTGGATACAATAAACTAATTGCTACGGAAAAAACTGAGTTTGTAAACCATTTGGCAAACGATTCGAAGAACAAGTGTGACCATCGATAAATTAAAAGTACGGAGTTGCATTTTGCTATTCTTCCTATCCGTAATACGGTACAATCAGATACATTATAAACCAGTATAGGTCAGTTTATACTACAAGAATAATGATAGTTTCCACATCAAGACGACAGACAACAGTACCCTAAATTTCATTAATTTCATAACGACGCTGCCAACATTACAATGTGGAGGAAAACTTTCTTTTCTCATCGGATAACCAGTTTTCGTTCCCACAACCAAACATAAATGTGATCTTTGAATGATTTTTGCAGTGGGAGTGTATGACAAACCGAATGGTTTTGTTGTATGCACGTCATTATTATCGAATGTTGTTGAATCGAAGAAAACCCACAGGAACATAAAATGAATAAACGCGAGGAAATGAGCGACAAAAATACCAAAGAAACAAACCAAGGAAGTCAAATGACCCTAGTCAACAAATGTACAAAATTCCGAAATAAGAATATAGGCGGTATGTAATGGACCAGTAGACTGGTATTACTCAGGTTGTTCGTGTGCCTGAAGACGGGAACAGATACCAGTTACCGAAACGTTGCACCTGTTGTAGTTGATGGTGTATTTGTGTTGTCCTAGTTGTCTTTCGTCCACCACTGTCGCCATTGTCATGCACCTTGTTCGGTCTTTGTCTGTTTATTTCTCCTTTTTTGTTATCGCCTAGATCCCTTCTTCGGAATTGTTTGTATGTTTGTTGACTACGCCATTTGACTTCCTTGGTTTGTTTCTTTTGTATTTCTGTTCATTTCCTCATGCTTAATGCTTTTATGTTACTGAGGGTTTCCTGCAATTCAACAACATTCGCTAGCATTGACATTCATCCAACAAAACCATTCAGTTATTAAAATGAATGACAAATAAAATCAAAACTGTAGTACGTTAATTACGTGGACAAGAGAAAACTTATGTCAACAGAAATTTCTAACATTGATTATTCAGTAGTTTCACCTCATGCCAATATGTTATTTTCCCACGTGTCTCTCTTTGGTTAGTATAGAATTGTCCTATACAAGTCTATAGTCACAGCTGTGTGTTCATCAGGCTGTACATTATTATAGTTATTTATTTAAAGAATACTGCCGACCACGGGCTAATGCACGAATCGATGTTCCACACGTATCACGCGCGGTACAGCAGTAGGCTTAGGACAGCCAGTTGTAACAAGAACACCGTGGACACAAATCTATGGAAATGGAAGAGTATTTTGTACTCGTTTGCTGCGTGGAATGTCTGTAGAACAAGCCGTGCGTGTATAACGAGTTGCATAAGAAATAGGCGCACTACACTTCGTTGGGTGCCTACATCTATGCGAACTTTCCTAGACGCATGCTCGCAATGCAGTGTTCTCCAGGCGTTGTAAGATAACACTTTGAACACAGTTTAATTGTGTAAAAGATATTTTCCTGATATAAGTGTACATACATATATAATGTTTGTATTACAGTTGGTACAAAAATAGCTGGAGTTTGGGCATTGAATTTTTGTTCAACCTGTTGGTATTTATTAATTAAAATCCATTTCACAACTGTTACTAAATACTAGACGACGGATATGCATGCATACTCGAGAAGGACTCCAAATGTGCGAATTTGGCCTCGGATTTTTAAAACATGTCAACACTCCTACATGGCCGCGTCAAACGCAAATTTATTTTATATTTTGATATTATTATTTATTTAAATCTTAGTAAAATTCAGCGCTACGGCCGTTTTACATTTCGTCGTGCATGTTGTAAATTATGTATAATTAGATAACTACAATAATGAGACCAAACAATAAGACACATAAAAACTTACGTGCTGTAGTGAAACAGTTAACAATAAAGAAACATAAGCTAAATCTGTTTCACAAAAAAATCTAATTTTTGATTGTGGAACGTACAGTAAAAAATGTAATACTGCAATGTATAGTATACCAGAGAAACCGTTCACGAATAATGGGAAATATATGCTGAAATGTTCTCCTGTCACTTTTTAATATAATTTTAATTCTTTTTAAAAATTTTGGTTTCATTTTGGCCTGTCTGCAGGGGCTCTTTGTATTTATACTTGTATTTTTTCTTAAATGCACTTAATTATACACTTATTTTTAGGTTGGCGGGTTTTAGACACGGTTGGTCATGTAGCTGAATGGTCGCTTAGATGCTGCACTGTTGTCACGTGGTATTTGGGAGTTCATTTTATATCTTGTGGTGTATGTATGGATGGATTTTAGCTGTAGTAATTTTTATGTTAATAATTGTGGAGTGATGTATGAAAACTGATTTTAATTACGTGACAAAGTTAAATGGTCGTCTGTTTTCTATGTTCAGCCAGCCGGTTTTAATTACAGGCTCTGTTAGGTGGTTCCTTCAGTTTAGACTATAAGCATAACATACACATGCATTCCGCATTTTTTGATCCTGTATTGCAAAGAGTTGTCAACGTTATAGAAAATGCCAGAGCAGTAGTTGACTGAGGATAAAACAATACTATCCACAAAGCTTAAGTTTCAGGCAAGGTGGAAAAATTCGCTAAAATGTACACAGTATGTAGGTCGGTTCGTAGGAGAGACGAGGAATGTTTGTTTCAGGATAGATTTCGATCGAAAACAATTCCAAGGTTACGATACCTTTCGCATTTGGGGATTATAGTTCCATTAATGTCAATTTGCTGGTCGCTATTAATTTTTGTAAGCATTTTGCTAGTTCCAATTGTATATTTTTATTTGGCTGTATTCAGCTTTAATTTGGTGTTAATGCATGAGTAATGCAGTTGCTCGATATCTTCATTAGTTTTTTGTTTTGTGTCCTGGATTTTACTGGTGCCAGTTTCGACATATAACTGCATACCTATTGTCACCCATTGATGGCAGGATAAGTGCTTGAAACTCTTCGGCAAATCTGCACCCTATGAAGAAAAAATAATTTGAGCCAGTATACCACCTTTAGATGCATCTGACTCCAGAAACGTTTCTTTGTATTTTACCGTGCTTGTTGCTATCTCTATTTCTACCTGCTGTTTGCGGCTACTCAGATAATACTGGAACCATTTGTGTGTTCTTTGTGAGACGCCAGCTTCTGCAAGTCGCGGTAATAAAACTTTGTGGTCCAGAGTGTTGAATTTAAAAAAAAAAAAAAAACCGATAATTACATTTGACTGTGAGTCATTTTAAAAGTTTTATCTGACATCTGTTACATCAAATAGTCATGTATCTGTTTTGACCTTTCCGAAAATCTGATTGTTTGTCACACAAAAAAAAATTTTGTTTGCCTAGAGATTCACTTAGCTGTTTATGCACTAGCTTTTCGGTTATTTTTAATAAAATAGGCAAAAGACTAATAGGGCGTTGATATTTGCAGTCACTAGGGTCTACGGTTTTAGGTAACGGGATTATGTAGGAAGATCTCAAGTGTGAAAGATAGACGGAAGATTTCAGTCATTCATCAACGCTTGTATGCAGTATGTTGGACAAAGTTTAATCTTGTTTACACTTATACCATCGCGCAGCTACATATTTAATGATGTTTATTGTTTAGGGATTTCCCCTTTACTGTCGTGTCCAAACCATAGTCGTGAACATTTATATCATTGTTTTGTGAACTGGGAGAAAACAAGCTAGAGGTCTCAATAAAATAATCGTTAATTCAGCCTGATGCTTGCAGAAGGTTTCTCCACAGAGTTGTTGGGTTTTTGTGTTTTTCAGAACAGACTGTGAAGCCATGTGTTTTCATTTCAGGCTTATAGAGGGGTGAGTTAATTCTACACGCTGTTTTATAGTGAGCATTGAAAAGTATTCAAAAATGTATTTTACAAGAAGCAATGAAAGTGAATTCTTTTTCCAACGACTTGAAATGGCTTACTGGTTGACAAGCAAAATGTTGCTTTTCGTTAAAGCAAAGCATTGTCGTCTATATGTTTCTCACATGCCTTGGAGTGAAAGCCAGCTTAATGTATGATATTATTGGGTACGAAACTTATTTGGTCAATTTTTTTTTGCAACAAGACCCAAGGCGAAATTGAACTGTGATATATTATCTTGAAAATTCTGAAGTGCAAAACGATAGAATTCGCAACGAGTTTGAGTCAAGTGCGTATCAAACTCTCCAGACACCGTGACGGTGTACGTTATTCCAGAATCACATGCAACCTATTGTTTGTCCACTTGCGGATTGTAAGCTGATAGCGGCCGTAAGAACATTTCATTGTGGAGCTGATGGTTACAGCTTCTACGAGACACGTGGAAATGTCAGTAGTACGAGGTAAGAATTCCATCGATCAGGGTAGTGTTCAGTGTGCATTGGCACCGCTCTTACATGCTTGTATTCTTGTAATTTTCCCAGTAAAGCAAATAAAGATGTTATTTTATCTTCATTACTAAGCATTGGTGTATCCAGTTCGTGGGAAAGAGAATCAATGTAGTGACAAGATAATACGGTTTTAAATGTTAAGGCCATGGTCTTTCATTTGTTTCAAACAATTGCAAATAAGTAGAATATTTTTAACCAAATGCTGTCAAAAATTTTGAGACTGTTTACAGCCATACGTAATTTAACCAGCGCGTTTTTTTAATAATGTACTGTTTGCTAGCAAAAATTATTTTGCTTCATTTTGGCTTATTTTGACAACAAAATATGTGATACTTCAGGGGCAAAAATCTAAAAATTCGTATGGTGTACTGCAACAGAAAAATTCAGATACAAACGATGATATATGTCTTAAAACTGTAAGAATGAATTTTTGATATATGTATTAATTTGCGTTAAAATAATGTTTTCAAAACCACTGCAAATCTAAAGAGCGAGACCTTAATGATGAGATGAGATGTATGAGAGAATAATAATGTTAATAATGATATGTCTAGTAATATAAACACGTTTATAAAAAAACATTTTTTTGCAGAATGTGCACATTATGCCGTGTGAACAGCATCTCGGGATCAGAGTGGAAACTTAGTATTGTAGCCTACTGTGTTGCGAATATCGGGTCAGACTCAGGATGTTTGGAAGTGGGGCTGGCTGATGGAGTTTAAGATCTGGCAGATGGGAGATTCTCCTTGATCATGCTGATAATGTCTAGTATGCACCGACCAGCTTAGTCACCTGAGCAATGTATTCATGTTTCTTTTAGCCTTCGTATCGTAGTCGGTTAGGCGCCGATGTACGGTGTGAGAGGTCCTGTGTTGTTTCTTCACCTCAATTCACCCTCATCGGCCGCCTACCTCTACGCTTCAAATGCGTTGCAATGTGTTCGTAAACAGGGTTTTTCTACTAAACAATTCCACCTGTGCCCGTTGTGCCAACGTACCGAAAAGAAAACATACTTCAGACAAGGTAGGTACCTCATTATTAAGACACTATGCTCATTAAAATCACTGTTTCAAGCCCTTCAACATGGCTAAAAACGGCGTTTTCAGACTGCCGTACTTCAAAATTTACTAATCGGATGTATGTGAAACTCAGATTGCGACCTGTACTGAACTTTGCTACAGACTTTCTACCAATAAAATTATATGGTCACGGCTTAAGAGTGATTGATAGTCACCATCTTGAATGTTTGTAATTTGTGTCATAGCTTTTTTTCTGGGTAAATGTTTGCGATTTTAACCGAACTCCAGAATAGAATACATATTGATAGAATTTTAGACATCATAAATCTTTGTTTGACGTTACTGTTGTTACAGATATAATTGCAGGTAGAAAATTCTTATTACTTTCTTAACTACAATTTGATATGTAACAACTGTAACGGCAAAGAAAGATTTTTGATGTCTAAAATACCCTGAATATGCATTACATTCTGTAGTGAGGTTAAAGTTGCATAAACTTACCCAGAAGAAAAGTTATGACACAAAATACAAAAATTCAAGATTGTGACAATCTCTCACTCTTAATGTCCCATAGTAAAATCCGTTCGGCGGGAACCTTGTACGTTATTTGAGAGCTTGGATCGTTGAGACGTTGCGGCATTTGATGCGCGTTTCAAGGACGTCCTTATGTCTGCGTTATTTTTTAGCCTCTGACGCGCGGGTAGGCGGCGCCCTTAAGACCTCGTTAAAGGGCCGTCAAATCCTCTCACCTCACCTTCATGATTTTTAAATATGTATTTTGAACTGCAATGCAACATTACTGGACTATTGTGTCCACGGAACAACTATTAACGTGGTTTGCCTTGCCTCAAATACGGCGTGAATATTTCAGAGGAACATGTGCTTAGGCGTTGTCTTGTTCTAATATGGGCGTGTTCTGAAGAAGTACGGTAACTCAGCCTGCACAACTTCCCGGATGTAGTGGTTGTTGTTGAGTTGAGTGTGTCCGCAATTCGTAGCAGCTGAGAGAGCACATGTGACGTAATTTCCCACCAAACATTTCGCCTGCGCTATGATGATCACGCGGTCCTCTGCGATGCAGACAACTACTACATAGTTCTTTCTGCCAGCTAAGACTCTAACAAAGCTACACGTTCCGTCTCTGCCATAAATAAGAGATTTGTGTAATCCTGTGGTGATTTAACAGTTCATAAAGTTTTTACAAAAGCTCATGAGTAGGGTAGGTTCTATCAGTCACTTGACCAGGTTTTATCAATCACTACAGTTGTGATAAACGTCTGTATTACTGTTCAGGGTTTTAACCTCGTGGGAACAAAAAAAGTCCTACGTATTATGCGCATGTTAAATATTTTGCTAAATACGACGTCCGCAGCACTTTTTTGTCCGTTATTTTATTTATATTGCACGTAAAATTAGTTTCGTGTTTGTTTCTCCGATATTTTGAACACTGTGCATTCAGTTCCGCTTCGATGTGGTTCTGGTTATGTGTGAGGAATTGATCGAAAAACTACTCTCGTGAGTACTAGAACACGTGGTAACTGTACTCTGGTTACCTTTTGGACAAATGAAACGGAAATTTGGCCCTACGCACACTACCCTCGTGAACTTTTATAAACGCCGGTAGTAGACTTACGGATGTTCAGTCATTCCAGTTTAATTCAGACATTTTTGGAGCCATGATAAAATTCTACTTTCGGGTATCCACTATGCATATTTTCACCATATGTGCAAAAATTGACATATGGCTGATGTTCATCTGGCAAATGATTTCGTTATAACTTCTTCAAATTCAAATCTTGCAAAATGTGGTGGAAATTAAAACCAATTTGTCATATGAAGCGCATAACCTTGTTCCAAAATTGCTGTGTGCCTTTCAATTAAGGGCGTGGTTCATTCACCTCAGTTTTAAACGTCTTTTTTTTATTTTTAGATTTGTACCAGATATTTTTTATTTTATTTTAGACATAAATTGTGACAAAATTCGGCTCTTATGAAATTGTTTTCTCTCATAGTTTTTGCGTAATGACTCTTAAATGTAAAAATTTTCATTTTACGGTTTGGTAACCGCCACTAAAATCAATTGATACCAAACTGAAAAACAATTACAGAGAATAACCACGTTGTAGGCTACAACGTCTCATTTGTAAAAAAACTGAATATTATATTTTTATTGTTAAAATTGTTGGTTTTTTACATTTAAATTTTTACCAATACAAATACAAAAATATATTATTTTTGGTTTTTATGTAGACGTTGTAGCCTACAACATGGTTATTCTCTGTAATTTTTTTCAGTGATTTATTATGCGATTGTGTTCTCAACACCCAAGGAAATAATTTAAAAAAAGTGACGAACAGTTTGTGGTTTAAATGGTTACTTCATGGTTTGGTTATGGGTAATTTAGTCTGATTTATTTGGAACGCTGTTGATAATTTCGTTATTTTAAGAATCTTAGTTTATATCTAAATAAACTACGTCGTCATTTGAGGATGCCAGTTAACCTCCATAAACATTTATATGTGCATTTTTTTATTTTGTTTAAACTTTCTTACTGTTGATTTGTCTGATAATGATAGTTACATAATTTACGGGGAAACAAAAGTTATAAAACTACAATTTAAAAGTACAGTTTACTATTTGCATGGTATCTAAAACTGTTGACAGCAGAAAAATATATTTATTTTTACAGGAACATTTAGGGAAATTAGTCGCTACATAGTTATCCTTAAGCTGAGTTGACTTTAACCTATAAGTAGAAAATTACACTCTAAAATGTGTGTGTGTATACAAATGTTAATTACCATACAAATCTGTGGAGTCAAACACGTATACAAGCTATAACTAGAGACGTGCAAAATTCGCGTTATTTTTTGTCAGCAGAGTAGACTGCAAGCTGTAATATGTTCGCTCGATCTTTTTCATTTGCCTACAATAGCCTACCGCAGAAATATCTTCTAGCTAATATCAAAGAAAGGTAGGCCCTACATGTCCACTGCCGTAGAAGAACGTGCCTAGACACTTGCCTATCTACCAATGTATTTTGCTTGACCCCTTGTTGTTTGGCTGCAGTTCACCAAGTTACCGAGAGTGTTGTGCGTCTTTGGCGCTGCAGTCAGGGCGGTCGGGCTCAAAATCCGCCCACTTTTTTCCAGTGTTTACATTATAAAGTAAATAAATATTGCTGGAGTCATGCTTTAGGATTGTGAGCGAAGGGAGTATTTCATACATTTATAAAAAATACGTTTTGATAAATTGTTTACCTTTATAATGTAAACGCTGAAAAAAGTGGGAGGGAAGTGGGCGAAGTTTGAGCCAGACCGCCCTGGTTGCAGCGCCAAAGACGCACAACACTCTCGGTAACTTGGTGAACTGCAGCCGAACAACAAGGGTGTCAAGTTTCCAGGCGAGTGTCCAGACCTGATGGGGCTTAGTTGTTCGTTTCGTTTCATTTCGACAAAAATCTTCGTTACTTCTCGAATTTTCGTTACTTCTCGAGGGTTGGTATTCTAAGGACCTGTATTACCACCTCCTGATAAAACTGGCGGATTACTATATGCTGTATAGGCTATCAGACAATTATAATCAGCCATTGTGTATTACGACCTCTGGATAGCAACCGGATAACTATCACGTAGATATTCGGAGGTACTTGGTTAATTTTTTCATAAGTTGGTTGTAAAAATGTAGCTAACTGTATACTTTTTAGTTGAAATTGGTTTTGTTGGGTTGTGGTTCTAAGGTTTCGCGAGTATTACAAATTTTAGGGCAAGGACACTGAAAATTATATCGGACAGTGCCAATAAACGCAATAGGCCAGAAATAGATCATTACATTAACCCTTTTTAAGCACACACACATTTGAGCCCAGCTAGCAAACCTACAAGACTGAGACATTACATTAAATAAATAAATAAGCCACCCGTAATGTTCGTCACCAATGCACTTGTATAGGCTTATATTTTAACAGCCTCTGCCTTACTAGTTTCAACATTCCTACAAATATGCGCGAATACAGTTTTAATATTATTTATACACATAACGTCCCCAGTTGTAACAATCTCCGCCCCTTACAATATTAATTCCTAACGATGCATGCTACGTGTATTAAATTTTTTCGTCTCCGACGATATCAGTTTACGTGAGAAGTTCTGCCTAACTCATAATTGACATTATTTAGGTCTAAACGAAAGTATTTGTATTTTTTAACGTAATTACAAAAAAATGTCGGGATGCCAAATGGAGTTTTCAATGTTAAACTTTCAAAGCAAACATTTGTTTGGAGATCATGCCCAGTATATGCAAACTGACAAAATTAAAATATAATTGTAGGCAGGAAATGCGGGACTTTCTACGAAATTTATTTTTTACTTAATCCATACTATTTCTTTAATAATAACATAAGTGCTCAGCTAGAAACATAATCATAAATATTGTTATATATTTCGTTTGTGCACATTAAAAATACAATTACAAAAAGTTTTATTGATTACTATAAAATAATTAGTTAATGTTTATGTGAGTAGTGCTGCCATCTTGCATTTCGTTGATGGGACCGAAAGAGGGAGGCTAACGAAGGCCTGAAATTGCCAAAGTTTCAGCGAGCTTTAACGAAGAACCTCTTAGAATACGAATTTTTCATTCTCGAAGATTTTGTTCATTTTATAAGTATTCGAAAAGTAACTAATTCGGTATTGAAACGAATAACCTGGAATAAGCCCCTGTTCTTCTACGGCCGTGCTCCAGGGGCGTCATTTGGGGCTACAGGGGGGGGGGGGGCAAATGCTCCCCCCCTGGATTTGGAATTTTTGTGTATAAACATATTTTTTGTCATTTTAAATGTAAATAATGCTAACTTAAGGACATAAAACTGAAGTTTTATTATTAAAGTATCTAATTTATACATGCTTAATTAATAAAAAAGATGCAACAAGGTCACTGTCGTCAAAAAACTAAATCTTGCCCCCCCCCCCCTGGAAAAACCTGAAATGACGCCCCTGCCGTGCTCATGTCCAATAAACGCTAAGATTGCACTTGACAGGCCAGTGAACTAACAAATAATAACGCGAATTTTGCACGTATCTTTGCTAAAACTCAGTGAGTTGGTAAATTTCCACGTAATCATTGTTTTCCTGCTAAAGAAATAAATGAAAATTTGCGTAACTGTTGTAGCTGTAGAAATTACGTTAACTGACGCTACTGCTCAATGACGGTATTACTGTAAAAATAATACGCAATTTCGAGAAATTAGACTGCTTTGATGTTTTCTACTATGTATGCAAATGAAAATCTATGTAATTATTGTATCTACAAAATTACTGTACATAAAAACTAATATTTAACTGACGTTGAGGTTGCCGTAACAAATCATGTCCATTGGATGTCACTAAATGAATGTATTTTTACACAGACTTAAAATATTGTATGTTCTTGTTTTATAAAGCTGTAGATTTAATAATTTTCCAGCATTAATTTTTTCCTAGCCCTATTTTTGAAAACATGTGTGTACAATTACACACAGTGTAGTTGTTTGTGAAAATTACACATACACAAATGTGTAGACAAGTGCGTGAAATTTATACTTTTAAAAGGGCATACATGGTTTAAAAATTGCATTCTGTTTCATTACATAACTTATGACCGGCTCCTATACCTTACAAAGTATGACAAAATTGTTAGAATGTTTGATACATATATTCTTTAAAAATCTACACTATGATATTTGTAAGTTTGTAGGAATCCTGACGGTTTTAAATTATGGAAATTTTCCGAATTTATTACATTTCGATATATGTCGCAAATAAGATATATACCGAATAAAATCGCATTTTACTCTTAACATTTATGTGTGGATTAATGTTATTATTCTGTTAGCAACATCGAAAACGTCTAAAAAAAATACTATTTCTCAACAGTTTTGCGACAATCTACACGAAACTTTTTAGGATATCAACAGAAGATAAAACGTGAAAATACCATAGACACGCGATTATAATCCTGTGTACAACATACTTACTAAGAGTGTACAAGTTCGGCATGTTTGTTTTTCGCCAACACGAAGCACGAGGTCTTCCTGATGGCAGGTCACGGATTACTACGGAAGTCAAGGTGAAGGTCAGCACAGAGCCTTGCAGAGACGCTTTCTCTCTTCTGTCCTTGCCGCCACACCAGCGTAAAAAAATATCCGCAAGCGGAAGCTGCTATCGAATCCTTGGTCGGCGCTCCAGACAAAAAAGCGGAGGAAATTTCAACTAGGACACAGACCTTGTGGCAAGCGTAGTTGCGCTTACTGGGAGATACAGCACGTTTGTTACGTTCATCAAGCCATTAGTAGGACCATGGACTTTTCGCGAAAAGAAGTTTGCCCCAGTTTGTTTCAGTACCTTACGTTCACATCTGCAGCTCTGCTTCATGTGTCTGTGTGAAGTGACATCTCTTATTTGACTGTGCCAATCACAATAAGGTTACTGCAACACGACACGTCTTTGATTTGCGGGTAGAACCTCTAGACACGTGGGAGTTAAAATAACCAATCACGGACCATGAACAGAAACGCAGATTGGCACATGAGATTCCAAAACAAACTGGGGCAATATTATTTTCGCGAAAAGTTCATGGCCCTAGCCATTAGTAAACAGAAAGCCATGGCTTCTTGGTTTGTTCTAAGCAACGATGAGCAAGTAGGCTTATATAGGTTCATTCTATGGTTGTTTAAATGTTGTGCCATATCGTTAAGAACGGTTTTTTTCCCGCGTGAAGTGAAATTCTTTATGTATTTATAATATATCGTTACAATAAAAACTTTGGATGTTTTATTGGTTTTAGTTATGTTTATTATGCTTGTACCGCTAGTAAACTGTATTAGGCCAATTTTCAGATACTTATATACCTTTGGCTACAAACGCTGTAAATAGGTAGTAAAAGTTCCATCCAATCAAATGATTATGTGAAAAATTGCCTCTACTTCGTGCCTTGAGACGAACACGAAAGTAGTACAAATACTTCTTGATTATTTGAATATTTATTGTAACTCGTATGTTACAGTTATTACTTGCTATACCGCCACACTTGAACGTTTACAATGTAAATAATGTTTGACTTGTGAATAATGTGCGAAGCAGCCTGATGTGTTGGAGTAATCCGACGCTAAAGCTTACAGTGTAACCGGAATTTCTTGCGTCTACAGGTAACGTATATCACATGCGTGCAAAACAGGTACCAAAACATACTAACTGAGGTGGTGCAACCGTAACACGTTTGACTCTCCGTCGAAAGAACTCGGGTTTAATTCCCGGCTACGCCGATCCTGATTTTGAGCTTTAATGGTTTCGACGATATCGATGGTTCTTTCGCGTGGCGCGTAGCTCATTCCTTTCCCGGTTCCTGTATTTGTATAAAATTGTGTGTGCCAAGACTTAAAGCTGTATATATATATATATATATATATATATATATATATATATATATATATATATATATATAGAGAGAGAGAGAGAGAGAGAGAGAGAGAGAGAGAGAGAGAGAGAGAGAGTAGATTATATTGATCACAGCATGATGTTGAACATTTGTTAAGATAATCCGCTGTTTTAGTTCGAATAAATCTGTTTTCTCTACGACATAAAATGCTTCAGAAACTTTGGGAAACATTTGTTTTTGTTTGCTTAGTCGGCGACAGCTAAAAAGAGCTTTTTAGCTGTCGAAGGTGACGTTCTTGGGTGAAGTTACCAAGTTTCTGGATTGAATCCAGGAACAGTCATGATTGTGCGTGCCTTTTCTAAAGATACAATTTGGGTTTGTTTAACAATAGTGCACAGAAAAAAAATCGTTAAAATTCGCGTGGTGCGTGGTGCCTGATATAGAGGCAATTTGGTGTCGGAACGTAAAATGTATTAAGGCTCCTGTTGTGATAATTATTTTTATCAAGTAGATTTTGATGCTGGATTTTGTTTTAGTTGCAGCATTCTTAGTGTGTTGATGATTCGCGTACTGCAGAATCGCGTGTACTAGGTTGTGTATCGATGACGACCTTCGAGAATCTACGATCCACGTAAGGAATGTTGATCAAGGGCGACTTAAAATATGGTGGAGCCAGCATCTTGAATACTAGTCTGAATTGTTAACTTTTAGCAGAACGAAGTGTCAGTTCAGTCTAATATAGCATGCATATATATACACACATACACACTTTACATATTTTACAGACGAGATGTCTATATATTTCGGTAAATGGAACATGGAAGAAACCGTGACACCGTGATACCAAATTGTGGTTCATAAACATGAGTTGTAAAACGTCTAGATTTTTTTATTAGTTTACCATTAATCCTGCCTGTAATGTGCGTCATACAGCGCTTAGGCCTTTTCGACGGATTTTACTACAATTTATTCAACCTAACACGTAGTAAAAAAGTAGAATAGTTTTGTTTTAAATTTTTTACATGGTTAATGATTTCCAAGACATAAAAACGACATGGTTTAACTAAGTATATAATAAAATTAATTTGTATGTAAAATAATTTGTCAAAACCATACCATTTTTTGTTTAAGGAAAGTTAGACTACGTAGTAAAACCCGTTTTTAATAAAACTGTGGGACTGTTTTACGAGAATAAAGGATCAGTTTAGACCTTTCAGTGTATAGCTAAATATAGAAAGCAGTAGAAATGGGAGCTCATTCACTTAAGGGCACGATCTGCAGCAATTTTCATCACCGTGTTTTTATTTTTTATTTGTATAAGATATTTTTGTTCTTGTTTTAGACACAAAATGTGACTAAATTTTGCTTTTATGAAATTTTTTTATCTCATTGTTTTCGCGTAATTGCTTGTTAAAGTCAAATTTTGCATGTTTCCATTTTAAGTACTACACTAAAACCAACTTACTTACCAAACTGGAAAAAAAAAAAAAAAAAAAAAATACAGTGGCTAAAGACATCGCAGGCTACAATATCACGTACTTGAAAACACATAATAAAAACTTTTTGCATTTAAATAAAAATGCTGAAATTTAAAATAAAAATTTAAAAAATTCGATATTTTTTAAATACAAAACTATTTTATTTTGTGGTTCAACATAGCTGAACTTGTAGCCTACAACATCGTTATTCACTGTGATTTTTTTTCTTTTCAGTTTGTTGAGTTGGTTTTAGTGTCGTCCTTAAAACGGAAACATGCACATTTTTCTATGAGTCATTACGCGAAAACCATGACATTTCTTGGGAGCAAAATTTTGTCACTTTTTGTGCCTAAAACAAGAAAAAAATGTGGTAGAAATATAAAAATAAAAACATAGTAAGATGCATGTCTCGTTTATTTCTCGTATGAAGGATAATCAGCCGTGCGTTTCATAAATCAATAACTTGATGTAAGTAGCGTGGTTTCTGTTTAATAGTATTAAAACAATTATTTTGTTTAGTTTTTCATAATGTCCTCAGTGCATATCCTATGTTAGTTCATAATTCATATAGCATTTAAATTTTACAGCATTAAAGTCAACCCAGTTTCTTAAGATATATTTTCTTTCGAAAAAATTCCAGGAGAAATCAGAAATTGTATGTACTGAAATCGTGCAGTAACGTGATAAAATTGCCACTGACAAGTGGGAGTTCGACGTGCAGATAATCGCAAACATACGCGAAAGTGGAAACGTTCCATAATGTTACGTACACATGTCACATCTTCTAAAACGCATGTTACAGAAACTGAACAGAGAGGCAGGATGTTGCTTTGGACTATACATGTTTGATGCTCCTGGAAAACAGATTTTTACTTTCGTCACCCAGGCAGGGAGCCGCCTTAAGGAAGCTATACTTACGATTCCACTGTACTCTTGATGTACAAATTCTTGGTTTTAAGTCGTAGTATTTGTTTTGAAGTATTAAAAAATACGTTCTTGTAGGACCAATTTTATGTATATGTTGTTTAAAATTGTTGCGTTAAATTAAATTTCTAAACAATGAGAGAGAAAATAATACACTATTTTTTTTCTCTAATTGTTTACGGATTATATAGAACAAGTAATGCAAATTTAGCGCAAAATGTTAACGAACGTATAAATAAATTTGTTCTACCTGAACGCGTTAAAAATATATATTCTAAAACAAATATCATGACTTAAAATTCAAGAATTTGTGCATCAAGGGTACAGTAGAATCTTACCCCACGAGCGCAAATATAAGGGTTTACATGTTAAATTACGTTCGGCGAAGCTCAATCATATTTTATGACAGATCTTTCGAACAAAAAAAACATGTGGATTGAGAAAAGGAGAATATTGCTAATTAAATAGAAAAACACTGAAAAAAAATGTGAGTATGTTTTAGTGTTTTTTTTTTTTTTCGTAAAAAACAGTTGTTCGTTCATAGTTTTCAGCGTATTTAAAATTAAAAAAAAAAAGGTAAAATATCTTGCAGCAATGTGGGCTGCGCCTAACGGTGTTAATTTATAAAGCCTAACTTGGATAGGTACGATGCCCAGGTTAACTCGCCAAGTGTGTCTGAACCTCCCAATGACAGGACTGTAGTGATGGCCGCGTGCTTATTGGTCTCGGCAAGAAGACTGACTGACTGGACAGAACGTGCAGCGCTCCGGAAGCCACCCGCAGAGGAGACCTGCGGAAGAGGCGAGGACGGTGGTGCAGGCACGACTATAAAAAGCCACTTGGGCTCGACGACAGCCCCTCGACAGACATGGCGGGCCGCCGGTCTAATAATCCTCGTGGCCGTGGCCAGGGACGTGCTGCTGCCGACGCGTTAAAATTAGATCGCGGACTCGCGTTTCGCACGCGATCGCGCGTTCCAAGTTAATGAATTTGCGGAAGGATGCGTGGGTGCGAGTAGCAGCGGACAGTAAATATTTTGTGGCCGTGAACAACCCTTCTAGCTGCTGTCTCTCCGGAGTTACTGCGGGGCCAGAGAGGGAACTCGCAGTCTCTCGGCACGTGCGGCGCGACGGTCCATTCAAGACGCTCAGCTGTTGTTTTATTGCAGTAGCTCAGTAATTAGATATACTGTATTCTTGCCACTTAAAGCGCGGGTTTCTTTAGCACATCGCTTATTTCCACTTGTCAGGGCGACAACCAATTTTTTCCATTTTATTCCAATCACATAATTTTTTTTCTGAAGCCACCAAAGGTTATTTTTAAATAAGAACATTTTTTTAATCGCGCTCAAACAAGTCTAGCATTCGCCTGAAATATCGGCTCTTTATGTTCGAATTCCTATGAAAACAAAAGCGTCTGAATATATTGGTGGTAAAAACGAGAGCACCACGAGGAAACTAGCTGTTTGACAATTTTTCTCGTGGCAGTTCGTGAAATTTACGGGTGTTCTGCCATCAGCGCTGATTTTTACTTAATTTTTGTACTTGTGGAAAATGTCAGAAGTTGCAAAATTCCATGTTAATATTCTGGGGAAACATTCCTCACACGTAGAGGAACAAAAAATGATTATGTGGACATAAGTTCGAAAACGCACCGTTTCTGCGCTACAGTTCGCAATACAAGATGTATGGTTGATAGCGTGCGGGCAGTATCATTACAGCAGTCCATAACATGTTACTATGCCACACACTACGCCACTAACACACAATACGACCACGAAGTGTTTCCTCGTCGCCTACAAGGGTTGTATAAACCTGTGCCTTTAAATGCCCCCACAAAAAGTCTAGTGGATTCAAATCAGGGCTCCTGGGTGGCCACGGAATAGGGCCACCTCTACCTATCCAACACTCACCAAACATTGCATCTAGGCGCCATCGTGCACGGACAGAGAAGTGCACAAGAGCTCCATCATGCATGAAGTACTTGTACTGTCTTATGTGTAAAGAGATATCTTCCTACAAAACAGGCATGTCGTTCGTTAAGAATGCTTCGTGTGTCTCACCATTGAGTCTTCGTGGCAGAAAATAAGGTCTTATTAAACAGGCACCCACGATGCCAGCCCAAACATTGACAGAAAACGGTCATTAGAGGCGTGTTTGCACCATACTATGAGGATTTTCCTGGGCCCAGATGTGTTCATTATGATAATTATTATCTGGGTCCCGTTTAGATGTTGCTTCATTAGTAAACAAGACAGTTTCACATAAGGCAGGGTTCAAGCAATGTCCGTCAAACCAAAGGCAAACGTACAATGAACATGGAAAATCAGCAGGTGTCAGGGCCTGAACATGCTGTACATGGTATGGAATAAACATGTTTTCATGAAGCACTCTCCAAGCCAGCGTATGGTCCACATCAAATGTAGTAGCTACTCTCCGTGTGCTGATATTGGGGTTCTCGTCTTCCAACGCCGGCGTCCTCGTCCCTCTTGGCCGTCCTCTGTCACGATTGACCGGTTAGAAGGTTTCGTGTTCTGATGCATACGCGACTATTGATCCTTCTCGGTACTAGAGCGGGAAATGTGTGCGTCAAATTTAATAGTTCGTATGACTCACCTGGTATGGGCCTGTCTACAGCTGCGATGGCGCTCCACAGCAACATGATCCTGCTCGCGCGCCATCAAACATACGTCATGTATTGCGAACTGTAGCGCAGAAACGGTGCGTTTTCGAACCTGTGTCCACATAACATTTTTTGTTTCTCTACACGTGATGATTGTTTCCCCAGAATAAGGCATAGAATTTTGCAACAACCTGTATAAAAGGTCCTAAACTATGTCGAATCCTACGAATGGGATGATCTCATACTAGTAATACCTTTATGTTAAATGCAATCTCTGACTGTTAAACTTATTAGTTTTGGGGCTTAAATTGTGAGATAAATTATTTTAATGCTTTGAGCGTTGATTAACCAAGCAACGGTATTCCAGTAAATATCTTTTTCTAAAAAAATATTAAGCCCTTTAGTAATATTTAAGCAGCTTACAATATACGTAACAAGTCTATAATAATGCAATAGTTTAGCAACTATAACAATTGGTTATTACGTATTTAGTGCGTGATTTACACGGAGTAGCAATGAAGTGCTATTTCTGAAACTTAATGATAGGGATGGGTCGATTCCGATACTCGTTACCACGATACCCTCGATGCTAGTGGTATCGAGGTGTATCGACGATACCGATACTCCGTGCCAAGAAAATGCGATGCCTAGGTAAATAAAAATTTTACAATGCTGTTGAAAAAAAAATATTGTGTAACACACTTGAGTTGCGGAAATGAATATTTGACCACTACCGGTATGTGCCGTATTGTTAACAAACTACTCATTTACATTTCATAATTATGACAGTTGAAAATTACGTTTTTTTTTCTCGCACGTACGAGTATGCATTGGGGGAAAGAAACCGTGATTGATGTGCGATGTGTGATGAATTCTCATCCCAGTTGTTACTGTATCGCGTAAAAATTACGAGAGATGTAATGAATGTACAACAAGAGCTGATTTCAAGCAGCTTACAAACTACCGTACAAGCAAATTTGGAGGGCTCTTCAACTGCGTTATAATTTTAATAAAGTCGGCAGATAACAGATATGGCGTGATTCTCAGTGTCACTATATCACATCAAAAATACTGTTGTATAGTACAATAGTGAATAAGCAACATACTTCTTCTGTATTTTCCAACGCCGATGCAGTGATGAACGTAAAATTCTGTACTTCAAATACCGTACGATATCTGAACTCTATAATTCTATTGAAAATAAACGTCGCAAACGGAAACTGATGATATTGCCAAATGTATTGCTATGTTATCTCGTGCAGCCGTACACAGTACAAAACTTCCAGGAAAAAAAAAACTATTTTTTACACTTTTTCACAACAAAGTTTTTCATATTAAATAACGATACGTAAATCTTACGCCCTCGTGTTTATAAACCACTACTGACTGACTCAAATAATTGCACGAACACTTGTATTAAATAGGCCTACACAGCCATTTGAAACTATACAATATTGTTTACGTTAGGCCTAACTAGATGAGTTACACAACAAGAAAATTGGTTAATCCACTGCCGCATTCCCGGCGTTTGTTACAAAAAATAAACAAACTATAAGCTAGTCAGGAGGAAGCAAAGCAATGCAACACAGCGACAGACAGCGCGTTGCAAACACTCCGTCGTGTTGCCACAAAACCTTTAAAACTAACGAGAAGAAACGCACATCGTAGTTTCACGGGTGTTTAAATGCGCTGATCACGTTACTTATTTGCAATTTTGAACACATTTTTTTTTTCAAAACAGTGGATGCGTCGTCTACGTTTATTATGTACCTACTTTCTTTGCTTTTTGCGGGTATTTCAATGAATGTAATTTAGTGTGTGTGAGTTATACAGTAAGTGTACCAATGGAGCTGTTTAAGAGTGATGTATGGCAATATTACACAATTTCTGAGAAGAATGCTGCATTTGCTATATGTAGATTTTGTAAACGTGACGATTCTCGTGGAAGGACTACTTGGTATAAGTAACATAAAAAAAAAAACATTTGAAAGTACATCAAACTGAAATATACAATTAAGAAAAACTCAAGCAGCAGCAAAGTGCAAATGGTGGCAATGATCCCCACAATGTTGGGCCAAATACTAGTGCCTCAGTTAGGGCTCCATAAAATCTGCAGGGTGCCAAAAGGTTATTTAATACAAGACCTACATTTCCTTGCAAGAAGCAACCAACACTATAGCCAAGTATATTATTGACCTTCTAAAGGCAAAACATTTAAGTAAGACAGCCCAAAATATAAATTTCATTTACATATTTCCAAAATTGTACGTATTAGACATCGGTATCGATAATGGCGTCGAGCATCTTACAGCATAGTTATGGAATCGATTAAGCTATCGGAATTGAAAAAATCTATGTATTGGCCCGCAGCATAAACATGATTCTAAAAACGTGTAACATTGTTGTACAATAACGTGTTTACATACATTGAGAATATATTAAGTCAAATTGTGTAATTAAAATTGAATGAAATCAAGACATACAATAGGTGTCACTTTCATGGCCCCATGGTGGTTGCAATTTTACGATTTAACTGTACGTGCATTGTAAAAAGGGCAAGCCTTTTCGGATGTTAAAAAACACTTTAGGCATAGTTTTATAGATACTAAATTAATTTTAAGTGGATATCAATTTGAATCAGTTGATACCTTAATTAACTTCTACGTAAGAACAGCAAGTTTATTTGTGAGCTTTGGACGCGCTTACGCCGATTCTTGTACCTCAACTATGTGTGTATATCGGTTACCTAATAAAGTTAGTTGATTGTCACCGCCTTACGTCCTGTGTGCTCCATTTCGAAGGTTGGCGTTATTAGCCGTGCCGGTTGGCTTTGTGGTGTAAGAAGGCAAACAGTAAAATCAACTTAGAAAGAGAACCTTATTCCTGGACTCGGGAGTACTACGCAGACTTCCTTCATTGCCTTTAGAACCTGACTTGCAGAGAATTTGTTGTTTCCAACTAGCCCAGTCAGTATCTTTCTCATCACAAAGGTTTGATCCACGCCTGTTGGTAAAACTAATAAGATTGTTATCTAACATGAATTATGTACTAATATGGGGCCTACTTTGTTGTACGATTATTAAAAAGGTATGCCATTTTTGGGTAACGAAGTTTGTAAATTAAATAACTGAAAAAAGTCACAATAAAAAATACTCGGGTTTCATATCAGGCATTTAGTTGCAGCCTTAAGATTTCGTAACCAGATCCCGATTAACGCGTGCAATGAACTGTAAGCGCACATGACATACTTGCACCGAAATGAAAGTCCCCACACTACTTCAATGAAGACTCCTCGACTCCTTCATTAATCGTGTTGATGGAGTACTGACTCTGTAAATTGTAGTATTACCACTATCAGGTGGCACCCAAGAGCAGTTTCCAATCTGATTATCATCGCATGACTCCAAGATTACCAATGAAATCAATGTGCTTGTTAAAATACCTAGAGAAATTTTGAGAATCGTAGAAATGAGGGTGATTTCATATGTGATAAATGTTAACAGCTGAACTTCTTAAATATTATGAAATGTCTCCAATTAGAAGTGATACAAATGCCCTCTAGTGCATACTTTTGAAGCAAGAAGTGTAGTATACGGGTGCGGTTTGCTACAGTAGTACAAGATTTTATAAATTTGTGGCCCGCCAACTCTGTGCTCGTGCTTCCCGGATGACAGCGAACCAGTTGTGAACTCGGCAGTCGTTTGAGGTGGCTGCCAAACGCGAAGAATGTTTTGCTAGGCTATAAAGCCCTGGGAATTGCCTGATATCCGACCTGGACTTTCGCGAGCCTAGAAGTCTGGCTTGTTGGCGTGCCAGATAGCAAGCTCCCAGTGCCATCTCTTGGCAAGAGTTCCTGAGCGCTGGATGACTCACTTCCTGTGGTCACACTGTCATGCTAGTTATACCAGTAGAGTTGTTTCTAATTTCGCCTGCACGTAGTATTTTCTCCTTCCTATCTCGCTATTTTTACAAACCGCCCCCATTTTCCGTGGTTCTGTCTCGAAGACTTAAATTAGTACCTGCCATTCATTTCCTGCGAAGTTATAACTTCTAACGATAGAAAGTCGGAGGTTTTAGATCAAATGACTTAAGGGGGAGTGTTAGGCAATTTTATTGTATTTTCAGTTTTTGAGCGATACTATTTATTCAAATTGTATTATCAAAATTTTGTCTTCGACAAAGCATAGCATAGGATATTTTCTTGGTAAACTGCTTGACACAAATAATAATGGAATATTTTATTAATATGTCATGCAGAATCATTGCAAGAGAATTATAGGTAACTTTCTATTTTTATTTAGGTCAGGCAGTTTACCAAGAATATATCCTATGCTTTCTCGAAGAGAAAATTTTGGTAATACAATTTGAATAAATGTTAAGATTATCTAACACTCCCCCTTAACACTAACATACCGTAACTTTCAAATCGCAAAAATTTCATTGGTGGGACTCGTCTCTACGTTCACATGGTAGCAAGGCTCTACACACCATCGGGCAGAATACGACGTAAAGTGCCTTGCAGTGACTGTAGTAATTCAGAGTAGCTTCATTTTCATATACTTTACATAATTGATATCTTTAATACGGCGTACAATACAGTTAATGTGGTAGTAGGTGATTGTGCAACCAACTTTGACCTTAAGTTAAGGGCGTTTCAGTGGGAAAAAATCGTTATTTTATATTTGTATGGAACAGTGCTAGTTTTGTAGACGTTACTTAGGAGTACATTAACTTCTTACAAAAAAATTTAGCTCAGCCAGTTTTCCCATAGTGGCATTTCAAAGTCTACATTTGCATGTTTTTAGTTTATACACCCCTCTCCCCCGAAAACCAGTCAACATAATGAGCTAGGGATTTAGGTATATAAAAATCCATACAAAACGTTGTTTAAATGGGTTTTATATACGTAAAGCCCTAGCCAGTGACATGTACTTTTACTGTGAATTATTTCGTTTCATTGTGTTGATTGGTTTTCAGGGATTGTGTAAACTAAAAACGTGCAACTTTGGACTTTAAAACGCCAGTAGCCTATGAGAAAACTGGCCGAGTTATTTTTCTAGTAAGAGGATAACGTATACCCAAGTAACGCCAACAAAACTAGCACAGTTTCATAAAAATACAATATTATGATTTTTTCCCTATGGAATACCCTTTAAGGAGCGTCCCTGAAACCTAAACATCGGCCGACAGCTGGGCGTGTTCTCGTCTGAGAAGACACGCTGAGGGGTGTCATTGACCTGAGAGGAGTATCTGTGAGTGTAGAAGAAAAAAAAAGACATCACGCGAAAACACGTTTGCTTTTAGCCGGTTTTCTCACAAGGTTACTAAAGGGTTTTAATACAGATATGTATTCTCAAAGGATGCATCTAGATTACTGTAGTTAAATTATTTGTTTAATGGAAGCATATGTATTATAAATAAATGACACTATATTAAAATATTTCGCTAAGATCCGATTTGTTTTTTAACAATCGTATTGATATTCCAGTATCAAAACTTGGACTCTAGTAAGGGAGACAAGGCTTTTGACTTTCCTTCAAAAATTTTTACTGTCGTAGGTATATTAGTCGTTGAGAAATTAGAATAAACAAATCATTTTGAAATTGTGCTAATTTAATAACGAGGGACGCTCCTTAATAATCAGCATAGGTATTTTTTGGCTTTGTTAAAACATCCACGGAGAGGGGTGGGGATTCAGTTAACTTTTTTGTCTGTTTTCTTTTCGATGAAAAAAAAAACAGAGAGAGCGAGAGAGAGTAAGAAAAGGAGAAACGATACACATTAAATAAGCTGGTAGGGTCTCGTCGACATCGATGTCATCCTAGTGTCCTTTCATCAAATGATTTTGTCATACTTGCTACATAATAAACTTTTATCGCTTTAACATAAATGTTACGTCGTTCTTCGCCGCCCGTGCTATGTTAGATAGGATTCATTCAATTAAAATTGTACAGTGTTTAATGCCGTATTTTTCACCGACGCATTTAATTTGTTTTCATTCCGGAGATCTCTATCAGCTTTACGGAATGTCATGAAACATAGTTATTAATTACATACTCATGTAAAAAACGATAGCAATAAAATTTAAAATCTACATATTAACATGCTCATTACAATTCACATTTATAAAGTACCTTTCTTAAATACACATGCATAACATATATTTATTAATTATAAGGATGAGAGTCCGTTTTGTCATATTTAGCTAATAAGCCTATTTGGTATCAGTATAAAAGAACTGAAGAAAGGTCAGTTGAGTGTACATCCATTCATAATACATAAAATTAGTTTAATATAACCAAATAAGTTTTGTTATATTTAGCTTAAAAAAAAACTCTTCTGTATCATAAGAGCACTTTCACAGAAAAAAAAGTAATGCATTTTATGTCGAAATAAAAAATATCCTTAGTATTTTTAGTTGAATATATAAGAGTATTGTAAAGTCTTTTATTATTAATTTGAATTAATTTATTAGTAATAGGCCTACGTTTATTAACATAATTAAGATTAATATGACTTTAATTATGTTGGTCTTACGTTTATCTTAATTATGTTAATAAAAGTATTAGTAATATTGAACAGTAGCTCCAGTATATTTGATTTCTGTGTCTGTCCAATGAACAGTATATTGCAATTGTTTCTGCCTATGAGAACAATAAAAATATGTACTCAAATTGTATGACTTCAAGTTCAGATTTCAGTTTACCGTATTTCTTTTGTGCCTATTGTGTCGTCAGAATAACAGGCAGTTGTAAACTGAACTTGCGGGGAAAAAACTCGAACAGTACAAGAAAAGAAACAAATGAAAGAGGAGCACATATTGTCAACAGGCGACTAATGAAGATAACATAAACTGTATTTATCCTTGGTGAATCATGTAAAACAGTAGATTGGGAAAATGATGAACACTATTCTTGTTGATCTCGGCAGTCTCTTATTAAACTCTTGCCACATTCGCAGTCAGATCGGTGAGCCACAGTGTTGGAACACTTATGTAGGCTGCCAGTGCCACGTTGCGAATATTGTCGTCTGTTGTCGCTGCGCACAGTATGTGTTTACAGTATTTCACATATTCGTAGCAAATTCATTAGCCTCGAATTCCATAGCATGCAGGACTCAACACACGCCTCTTATCGATTCTCTGGCTTACTCTATCGGCACAACTGGATAACATGAATTATGAAGGAGCAAAGGCCGACCTCTGCAAGTCTGCTTTCTTCACAATATTATTTATTTATCATTTTCTCTCGACTTCGAGGATGATAGTCTGGATGCAAATGTTCTACATTCCCCACAGGGGCGTAGCCAGAAGGTAGGGGGGGGGGATATCGGGATATATCCCCTCCCCCCAAATGAAAATAAACTGCTCGAAGATAAAATCAGCAGTGTTGTATTCACAGTTTCGGTACAGAAACTGCTTAAATTGCGTCGTTTTGCACATTGAAACCAAACTTTTTCCAGGGGAGGGTCCCCGGACAAAAATCTTGGCTACGCCCCTGATTCACCACAAGATCTTGGCGCATAGTCTCCGGACCAATTGTGCTATACGCTAAGCCAACATACTTCCCTTTACCTGTCTGCATTTCTCCCCAGGATAATGTAAGTTGCGCCAGTAGTTAGTCGGGGGAACAAATAAAATCAATGCAGCAGTCTAGCATACTGTCAAATAAGGATGTATGTAAATGGGATGTGCAAACTACTGTATTTCGCACAGTACGCAGAAAAGAAAAGGACCGTCATTTGCAAAGCGTGGTGTTATGTCCTGTTAACATCGTGACCATGTGCTTGGACAACACTTGGCGTACAGTATTGATGCTGCTCAAATCTATATCTATCAGCTGTGGCATGACGTTCAGCTCTTAATCATCACTCACACCTTATCTTTGCTTAAATGTACAGCCAGCCGGGGAAGTTTTTTTCTCTGTACGTCATAACGAGAGTAAACACCGTAGTTCGTTATACAAACGTGACGTTCAGTTACTTAATTTATCCATATAATCGGATTCATTGCTACAAGCCTCTCGTATCGAGCAGGCAAAATTTTAAAAGTACACTATCCTTTACCGACATATTCAGGGTCAAACCGAGATAGATGCCGAGTGTTCTGATTATTTGGTTCTAATCAATTAATTAATAAGGTTGAAATAAAAACAGACGTAATGTCTTATACCAAATCATTTTTACAGTCAATCTTCAACTAAACGTGTGTACAAAAAAAACTTTTAATTTTAAAATCTGACATGGAATAGGAAAGTACTGTGGTGAATTTTCGGGAAACAACGTTCTTTAAAATAAAATTATATTTTAAAAAATCGTGGTTTTTGTAAATGACCAAATTTAGTTTCAAGACCATATTCATAATGAAATGAAGCGATAGTTTACTTGTGGTAACTAGGAGTGGGGATCGAACCTAAACATTCCCAAACGCTAACTAAAACTATTGAAATAAAATGTTCGGTATTTGCCATACAAAATTCTTCGTCTTTTATCCCGGTAGTCGCAAGTGTACGTATTTGCTGCGTATATTAATCTAGCTGCAATCACCAACGCTACCCGAGATTCCCGCGTCGATGGATATAACCACTGTTAAGGGGCCACCCTAGATAGGCTGCGTGTGTGTGAGAGAGTAATGTGCGTTGAATAGTTTCGTAAAAAAAAAAAAAAAAAAAAAGAATGGCCGTAACTCGCTACAACGCATTTGAAGTGCAGGTAAGGAGGCCTCTTAAGAGTGTTCATATTTTTATGAAATATTGTTTTGTAGACGATTCTTGTGAGTACAGTTTACTCTCACAAAACAATTTTAGCTCTCATAGGTTTCTCATAACGGTGTGTCATAGACAAAATTTGCTTGTTACACTGCCATACAAATAGTGAAAATCAACTGACCTTCTTAAGCAAAATAATTCACTGTGAATGTATATCCAATGACCTATGCAATCAAAAACATAAAAAAAAAAAAAACAACGTAATATTTCGAATTTTAAAAAAATCGCAAAAGTACAGAAAAATAGTTGCAAATTCAGCAATTTTTTTAAAATACAAAAACACTTCGCGGGATTTTTTCAAATGTTTTATTACGTAGCCCATAGTGTATTATTTCACTTACGTCAGTAAATTGGTTTTCACTATTTGTATGGCAGCAGAACATGCAAATTTTGACTTTGACGCACCGTTACGAGAAAACTACGCCAGCTAAAATTGTTTCGTAAGAGGAAACTAACTAACACTATTTCATATAAATATAACATTATGACTTTATAGCTTTGCTATCGTTTAGAGGTCTCTCATATTTCACTGGCTCATGACAGGTGCAGAGTTGAGATTCGGTATGTTGTAACGAGTATGAGGCCGCGGTCACAGTAGAGGTGTTAAAAACAAACTGGGAACCTGGAGTGTACCATATTTAATTATTATCCCATTTATACTCAACATTCGTGTCTTTTTAATTATCATATTGCAACTAACTGAAATGCTGCTGTGTGTGTAAAGTAGATATAGTTATTTTACGCCTAAAAGTTAAATTAATTTAACGAGTGCAAAATGTCGGACCAAAAAGCAGCCATATTTGTTACACAGATCGTTATTCCAAGCAACCAATAGGAGAGAAGCATTGAATATGTGTCGTTCGAAACTACGTATGATACCAGTTTACTTTGAACGAGAAGAGACTGCTATTTTAAACTACTACTTAGATCGTGTAACCGACCCATAAAACTGAACATGTTTAAGTGAAGTATAGTTCTGCAGCCAGTGTGATCGCGGTCTAAAATTGTTTTTGATTGCATCATTTCTCTGTTAAGGGAGCAAGCACGTCCTCGTGGTTTTCTGTGTTAAAAAGTGTTCCCCGGTCGTGAAGGCCAGTTTGGCTGGTTTGCGAACAAATAAGAACAACACACTTCCTCGACCACTGGCCTTCCATCACGGCGATCCGTCTTCAATTCATGGTGGGGTTACTCACAAATTTTACGCGTGGGAAACGTAGTGGACGGTGCTGTTGGACTGCGGTTTTCTCGGTTCTCGGGACACGCCACGTTGCCTCCACGCCTTCATTCCGGTACTGGCGCCGTAGTCACCCCACTTCGTCCTCACTAGACGTCAACCCTCGCCGACCAACATCTCTCTACTCCAACCCGGTTCTCTGCCGTCTTATGCAGACGATATTGATGTCCTCAGTTGGTTCCTGCATTGTTTTAAAACTACCCTTTTATGAACCAGTATATCACATATGAGATACATCTGGTGGTTGACAGTATTTTCTTTGCTGCATAGGTGTTTGCGGGTAGAATTAATTACTAGAAAAAGTCTGTCTAAAACTGCGGTATAGTTTTACCTGTCCAAACTGGAAAAACTTCACTTCACTCAGTTGGTGATTAGCTCGTAATAAACTTGTCGCACTTGAATTTGTGGTTGTCAGTTACCAGACGTACGGGGAAAAAAATCAGTAAGTTACAAGTAAAGAAAATCCTGTTTTTAATACACTTGTATTGAAGAAAATATATGTGATGAATGCAAACCCTTTTGTATTTCAATTTTTTACTATTCTCAGACTGAACATTTTGCTTGGTGTTTGGTTATTAATATCCATGGACTTGTGTATCCATACAATTTTCTTTGAACAAGAATTTTATTATCTTTTTTCTTTAAAGGAATTATGCTGCTGTGACAGCAAAATTTTATTGTATAAACCGTAGCAAATTTTCAGAAAATTTAGTATAAAGAAGGCAAAAAGCAACAATTATTATCGCTGAAATAATTAATCAGCCACATACTACTTGTACCATTTTCAAAGAGGAGTTAAATTTTGAACTATATTCCTGTTGGTCTTGTTTGGCTAATATAAAAGATGGTATAAAACTTGCATACGATTTTTTTTATTAGCGTCTCTTGAAATATGCATGGGAATATTTTTGTTTTGATCTTATAAGAGTGCTATATTATATTTTAAATGTGAAATAGGTAAGGCAAGTGCGCTTTACATCTCGTCATATCATTTTAGACGGTGACGCACATATTGACACTATGATAGAATCTGTGAGAGGAATCCTCCATGGTCTTTGTTAAGGAACCGTCCCATAATACGCCTGGAGATATTTCAGGAAATAATAGAAAACCGAAATCAGGATGGAATGGACCCGGGTCCTCCCGAAAGGTGAAGTAGGTAGTTCGTCTTGTACGCATGTCCCTATAATTAGCTAATGAATCGTCATAATCAGAAATGTCAGACCACGTGATTAGATGATTGAGCCGTTTTTAAGTTAACATGCCTGTACGTAAAAAATTCTAGTATTCAGACTAGTCTAGGTTGTGTGAAGTCCACTAACATATCACTACGATCGTTGATTTCTTTCTCTTCCATGCGGGAAATGACATGAATTCCCCCCCCCCCCAATCCCAAGACAGGTATTAATTTCCACCATAATTAATAGGATCTGTTGAGAATTGGACAGGAAGTAGGTATAGAGATGAGGACAGTCACTAAAATAAATATAAATTACCAAATAAGATGTGTCACTGTTGTTAACTGTTCGTTAGTAATACAAATTTAGCGGGGTACAAATTACATATTGTACCCCTCCCCTCTGGTTTGAATTATTATTGGGCTATGTGTAGTCTAAACCAGCATATTAATTTAACCTGAAACTGCATTCAAAATGTTTATATTTATGTGCCTCTCTTATAAATAAAGACTGATATTTTAATATGTGCAGTAAATAATCACATTTACTAAAATTGTAACTCTTAATTTAAAACTTTGGTGAGATGTGTGTTACGTGATTTTAGTTGTAATATTTTATCTCCGCCGTACTATCTGCCGAGTCATTGGATTTTTTCCTGAGAAACGTGCAAACCATAGTAATGTTTAGTATGAACGTGGATCGCAGAGGATAGTGATGTTGTGTTCAGACCACTCGCTTTCCAGTAAGGCGACCGACGACGGTTTCGATTCCCGCTGGGGTCACTCCCGTTTTTCGCAAGCGAGAAATGCTGCGGATTTTCTCGGGGCACTCCAGTTCCCCCTCCCATGCACTACATACTTACCTCACATCATTGTTGTGTGAAAATTACGTTGCCCTGCATTTCATGTTTAATGATAACCATCCTTTCAGGATAGTCATTTTCCTTATCACGAAAATTAAGCGAAAACAAACACGGCAGAATCTTTTTCCCCTTACAACGTGGACCATTCAATACATAGAGAGAGATAGAGAGTACGAAGGCCACAGGAAAGAGTCAGTCGCGAAACTTTTAGCGCGGACTGTCTTGAAGGTTTATGTTCCGTCACGCACGTACTTGGTTATCGTAGCCTGATGTTTGTGTGCTGCAGGCATGCTATGCTGCAGTGTTCAGCAGCTCTCCGCACCAAGGCGGTCGGAACTCGGAATTGCGAGAGCTTTTTTTTTTTTCGTACGTCTCTCTTAGTTGCCGCGGCGAGCGCCACTGTCTAGAACTGAGATCCGCGCGCCATGGCGGCCGCGGCCTGAAATAATCAATAGGGGGCGTGAGAGTCGCGCATGCGCAGCTGGTCCTGTGACGTGATGGCGTACGTCGTTTCCTGCCACTAAAATTAAAATACGCTTTCAGCGTGTTGGTTCATTTCCAAATGTTAAAATCGTACTGCTATTGACAGAAAAAAAAAAAAAAAACAGCTGAGGATTGTCCGTGCGCTGAAAATTGTTGCGATCTGTAGATGATGTTTATTGTAGACAGTCGAGAATACTTACCGGCTATTTAGGCGCAATTAATTTCAGGCGCGTCATGTTTGGAGATCCGCATGTACTTTTCTTAAAACAACAGGTTCGTGTAAAACAGCCTGCTTCCATATTACCTCTTGAGACTAAATTTGCTAATAACAAGTCTAAATTTGAAATTGTCATTCTGTTTACATGCACTATTTGGTGTACAGTGACTAACAATGTAAATACATCCTTGGTGCAGATGCGAGAGCGAGAGCTGGCCAGAGAACGAGATGAAGAGGAAACTCGACCCTTGTCTGATGGTTCCAACTACGAGCACCATTTAGCTACAAGGATGCGCACTAAAATTGATAAAAAACAGGTAGGCGTAATCGTAATCATACAATCAGTGTGCATATATGTCTTATAAAGTACAGTTGGTTCACAATAAAGTGAACATTTTGTAAGCTGTGCTAGATTTCTAATCAATTTAGTTGCACATAACATTACCATTGTGCTTTACAATATTATGTATGTTAAATTTTTACACAAACAGATGCTGAAAATATATATTTATTTTCTTGTAGCTCGTTAAACATGGGCAATTCACTTTAGTTATAAAAATTGAACTTCAAGTTAATTATTACAACTATTTCATAAAATAATTAGTGCTGACCAACAGTAAAATTGTACAACTTGGTGGAACGAACACTACTTACAAGCAGTAAGAAATAGTAAGGCTGCACAAAACTCCTCGTAACTTTATTGGCATTCAAATTTAAATCTCTAGAGGGAAGTATAGGTTAAAGTAGCGTGCAGGTGAACAAAAATATTAATTATACTGTTGACAGAAACCTAAATTTGTTTACATAAAATGTTTATAAACCATATAGAAACTAAAGAAATCAATTTAATGTGATAGGAATTCAGGACTGTTGCATTAAATTAGAAAATAATGTAATTACATTTGGTAATTTCCTGTGAACTGTACAAGATGTAAGTAAGCTATAGTTAATGCTGAAATAATTGCAGTATTTCCAAAGTGCTCAGTTTATCATGAACCAGAAAGAAGTTTTTAATTTTATATAGGCTACATAATATATATGCTACATACATACATATGTATGTGTGGATAGATATGTACTGGTACATATTATATGTGTAGGCACCCTCATTAGTTACATTCGTGTTCTTGGACTGTGTGTCTTTGCCTGAAGATGGGAACAAATTCCAGTTCCCAAAACATTTTTATGCTTGTGTCTGAAAAACTGAGTTTTGTTCAATTTCATCATTGTCATATTTTTGTGGTTCATATATTTTATCTGTTTGCCCTTTTGCCAAAGCAGGCCTCAAACTTATGTTGTCTGCATCCAGCCATTATTTACTGGGTCAAAATTTCGGTTGGCATTGTTCTGCTATGCTTGATACTTTACCGAAGTTTCTTAATCTTCACCATCAAATGATGTCATCCTGGAGAAATTGGAATGTATCGCTGGATATGAAGTAAAAATATTCCATATACTCTTGATGAAATTAAAAGAGTTGTTTCTTCCTGTAAAGTTTGTGGATGGATTTTCTCGCTTTCCTTTTGTATTTCATTCATGATTCTGATAGAGGTAGGCCTACACCATTCATGTCTCAAGAGCTGAAAGATTACCTCAACTCTGTTGGTGGTGCTACTAGTCAATCTACTGGAAACTATTTAGTGTAACTTAAAAAAATTTGGTAAAGCAGGATAAGTTCAAACTAGTTCTTTACAGAGTTTAACTGTTAGTATGCCTAACTCATATTAATACCAATGGAAATTAACTAGAACAAACCCTAAGATCACAGCAAGAACTAGTTAATTAATTTTAAATCTTTCATATTGGACTTGTAATAAAAAAAATAATAACTCAGGGGTTCAAAATACGGGTTAGACTTTACAGGATTCAGTCTGGCTAAAGGAGTTAGATTTCCTATTTTTAAAACTGTAACCAGTAGACTGGTTTGGGCCCTGCTTCATTTGGTAAACCTGCAGTTGAGCGACTTAATTAAACAGTCGAGCGACTTAATTAAACAGTCGAGCCAGGTACATCAGCTCTTCCAATTCTTGAAGTCATCAGGATTCTTGCAATCAAAATTCCTCATTGTGACTGTAAATTGTTGATATAGGTGGTTCTGGATGAAGTGAGCACTTTTGAAAGTGTAGTTACTTATTCAGTTTAAGATAATTCATGGTTTCCTTAATAACAATCCAGGTATATGGATTACACCGTACACAAAACTTAACATCTTAGCACACAGTAAATATTTTTAAATTATTATTCTAAACAAGATAGTTTTCAAAAGTGCTCAATTTAATGTGAACCATCTATAGCGTACAGTATTTAAAATTGTAGATACAAAATAAAATGCTTTACCATATCACTTTCTTAATATTCTTTCATATAATACAGCATTCAAAAATTCCCATACCAATTAAACTTTGTTTTATTGATTAGTATCTGCAGTTTGCCAAGGCATTAACAATTAATACAGAAAATAAATAATCAAGAGATTTTATTTTAAACATTTCAAGTAAAATTCAACATATCCTCTCATTCATAATTTATATTTATTACAGTATTAAGTTTCAATTTTTCTTTAGATTTCTTTTGAATTCAAATTGTGTGCTCGCTCAGGTTCTTGTAAGATGTGCTGTACAAAATCTCTATCAAAAATTCCATGAAAACATCAGACTAACAATACCAGGCAAAACTAAATGATCTGTGATTTTACATTTTCAGGACTTCTTTATTTTTACCTTGATAACACAGATTGATTGCTATATGAAAAAAAAATTACTAGATGTTACTGCATTTAGTTCAACACTAACAATGGATACCTTATTCTTTGTATGGTTGGCAGCGAACTACTGAGTGTAGTTCCGCGTATTTACCTACCTTCCACAACTGTATTAAAATAAACTCTACTGATATTAATTCTGTGTATTTCATATACTTTCAATAAACTTTTATACATGATATTATTTAGGTACTTAACTGACTGCGTAAATTTTGCTTAGTTAGCACCAACACATAGTGACGCGACCGGGTAGTTGGAAATTTAGTCTGCACACTGCTTTCGCCAGCTCTCCACGTTGCAGACACTGTAGTACAAAATTCACAGATGACATGAATTTGCTTTGCACTAGCAATAATTCATTGAAATGTTTTTTTCCTTGTCCAGTAAACATGGAGTCTTAAAACACAAAAGTGTTAGAACTGACTGTTTGTGAATATCATTGCCAAATGATGTGAAGTTTATTTGTATTCTGTGAATTTTATGTTTTACAATTTCCAGCCTGTGTATTTGGAATTACATGCAACTACGAAACAGCAACTATTTCTGTTTTGGACATTGAGAAAAGCATAATTATTATTGCTCGTAGTGCAGCAGCATCATGCAGTACAACTGAATGGAACTTGAATTCTTGAAAAATGGGTGTCATTGTATCTTGAGAATGCTAGGGGCAGTGTGATCCAATTAAAATATAATGTGCAACGATCCAATTTAAATATAATGTGTACACATTTATTTATGTGATTCGTAAAGGCAATAGTGAGTGTTGTTAAGTCTATTCCACCAATATTATAAAGATGTTTACTCACAGGTATTTATAATAACTAAGACTACTATATATTAATTATAGCAATTACTATTCAACACCCATGTATTTTATGAGAAAATGTAGTAAAAAGTAATTTTCTGAACAGTGGTATATAGATGTATAAAAATTTTACAGCTAATGGAAACAAAAGCACATTACAATGTTTATGTTAACATGAAGTGGAAAGAAACAAACTGACTGAAAATAGAAACTAAGCAGGACTTTTTTGAGCGCTTATTTTGTTTGAATTTTTTTTTTTCCCCCATATAGTCAGATACAGTTCAATTTCGTTACAAGTAGGCATCCTTTAGTAAGTTTTTCCATGAACAAGATAATTTTATTGTGTACTGTTTCATCACAATTTATAATATTTTGAACATAATTACAGGCTTTTAAAATTTTTTCAAATGTACTGACATACATTCAGAGATTTCAATACAGCACTGCATTTAATCTGTCACTAACCCATTTGCATCCACACACCTTAAGAGCTAGAGCGACCATGGAATCCACAAACTTTTTTTCTATTTTGCTTAATGGAAGCAGGTTTATAAAATTTTACTAGTAATTTTGTTCTGCAATTAAACTTTCAAAATTGATTCCCGGTACAGAAAAAAAATGTTTTATAAGATTTTTTTATAAATTTTTTGTAATTTTTTGTTATTTTTCCCACGCTAATTAATATAGAATCTCAGACTATTCATGTTAAATATCATTTCATGTTATACTGTATTATTTATACATTACTTTTAATATATCTCCACATAATTTTTTTTTTAAACAAAAAATTATGGACTTTATGTATGTATAATGTCTATATACATTTTACAAGTTATCTCTTTTATATATAGAGAACATTTTTTGGTTTCGCATGTATAAATTTGTAGTATACATATATTTGTGAATTATATGTACACACACACACACATAACATAACATATAACAAACCTTTCAGATATAGTACTGAGATGCTTATAACACAATGTTATAAAACATACAAGATAAATTACAAAAATGCTATATAAACTTACACAAGTATATCATGTATACAAATAAAAATATATAAAATATAATTATGTTCTTATTGTACAAACAAAAGTTGTGTACGCTCAAACATTGTAAAAAAAAAAAAAAACTTTTCGGTACATAAAATGTATTGCTCTCATACTAAAAGCTATATAAAACTGATATGTGAAGTATTTTGTGTGTGTGTGTATATATATACGTACAGTATGCCCGGAAACAAACTCATGATAAACATATGTGAATTCTGGGCAAAATTGGAGATGGAGATATAAATGGTAAAATATCATATATTTTACATGCAAAATGTGACAACACTGCACATAAAACATTGTACAATGTTTTACATGCACAATGTGGCAACATTGCATGGAAAAAGTGTCTTGCGCTCCACATACAGGTATTATTTTGTTACGTCTAGGAAAGGTAGAATCATGTTTGTACTGCTCGGAATTTGAACCTGCGCCCATTATATGCAGGTCAGAACAGCAAGTAATAAGTTATATGTGCCATGCAAGAGGGTACTAACTACAGTGCTACATTGCCACGTCGGGCATGTAAAATATCATCGTACAACATTTTGCTACTAAAATTTTAGTCTTCAGTTTTGCCCAGGATTTGTGTGCTGTGCTAATGTGTTTGATTCTGTTCATCCTGTATGTATGTGTTTATGTGTGTATGTATGTGTGTATATGTATGTACATTTGCATGTGTGTGTGTGTGTACATAAAAAGTGACACAAAACAAATACATCTGAAATTAGATATAATCAGTCTTATACCTAAACAGTTTACTAAAGTTCATTTACATAATAGAACAAACACTCGTACATAGTATGTAAAAAAATGTAACAATTATTACTTATGAACAGTGAAAAAAAGATTCATTTGCATCTCAAGAAAAGCAGTCATAAGTGGTACACAACAGAGAAAAATCTTATATTTACGATTACATTGGCCATGTTATACACATGTGCGCTTATGTTTTACCTTCTAAATATACTGTAGGACTCTTACAGGTGTAGCACATTAGAAAAAAAATAGTTTTACACCTAATAATGTTTGGAGAATTTGGTTACAATACAAACAATTTTCACTCACATAACTGTAACATAAATCATAACATTGAGAGCTGTCTCTAGAAAATCAGTAATTCTTGAGAGTGTGATACAGCTTGAAGTGCTCAAGACACAAGGCAACATTACAGCTGTCACATTTCCAGGTCGACTCTCTCCTTTGCTTCTTTTCTAAGCACACGACACAACGTTTGGTGAATTTTGCCCCTTTAGCTGCAGACGGAGCAAGTTTCTCTGGAAAGTGTCTGCCACTCAGGCGCGAAGGCAAATCTCCAGGTGTCACAGACCGCTTCTTGACGACATCTTTGAAGTAGGTCTCTAAAAGTTCTTCTGCTTAGTTTCTGTTTGAATACATGGAATGTTCTGTCCTTCTTACCATGTAACTGTTTGTACTGCACATAACTGTTCAACAGCATCATGTCTACAACATTAAAAAAAAATTTCTTGTGCACCTTACTGTACCTTCTCATTACATGGAATTTGCTCATGACTTGGTCTCCTACATCTACACCACTAATCTTCATGTTATAATCTATAATGTGAAGTGTTCAGCCACTTCCCCATCTTGGTTAAATCTTTAAAAGGTGTTTTTATTTTCTTATTTAAATTTATATTATGTAAATCTTTCTTAACAGGCTATATGCCATTTTCAGGGTGAGTTTGTCAGGTGTCTGGTGTGATGCAACAGAATTCAATAACCTAGTAATTGGGGACATGTTAATTTAAATTCATCTTTTCAAAAATTTAATATTAAAGTAGTCAAGGAATTTTAAAGTAGAGTCATTTGATTATTTTCCTGGCTTGTTTGGTTTCAAATTGACCACAGTAAAATTTTAATTATTTTTGTTGATATAACTTTTTCTTGTATTTTGACCAATTTTTGAGTTTTGGCAATTTTAGCTTATTATTACATTTTCCCTGGTGAAGTGAGTAACTTCAGGTGTTGCAAGCTTCT